>JANHZU010002347.1:86236-98699 GCA_032468055.1 Acrochordus granulatus | reverse complement strand
GCACGCTGCCGCCCCTATGGGAATGGAGTAAACTGCGCGAGAGAGGAGAGTCAGCAGAACACGCACGCTACCGCCCCTATGGGAATGGAGTAAACTGTGCGAAGAAAATTGGCAGAACACGTGTGCTGCCGCCCGTATGGGAATGGAGTAAACTGCGCGAGAGGAGAGTTGGCTGAAGGCACGTGCGCACTTGCTGTGTCGGCAGAACTCTCGCACGATGTTGCTGCCTGAATGGAAAATACAGAGCACGCTTACTGATGATGCGCAAGGTATAGCATGAAGTTTTCTTGTCTCGTGAGTCGCGGCTCGTCCAGCAGAATAATTCTGATTAAATTTTTTTGCTCGTCCTGCAAGTTTCTCGTCTTGTGAGGTACCACTGTGTTAAAATGGCTTACAGACTGCATCCAAAATCTGTAATCTATGATTCCAGTGGCCTAGTGGTTAAGATGTTGGGCTTGTTGGCCAGAAGGTCAGCAGCCTGTATTTGACACCCAAGTGCCATGTAATGGAGTGAGCACGTATTATTCACCCCAGCTCCTGCCAACTTAGCAGTTCAAAAGCATGCAAAATGCAAGTAGATAAATAGGTGCTGCCTAAATTGGTGGGAAGGTAACAGCATTCTGTGCACCTTGGCATATAGTCATGCTGGCCACATGAGCAAGGGAGTGTCTTTGGAGCTATGAAACAGAAATGAGTACCACCCCCTAGAGTTGGACGCAACTGAAAGGTGAAACCTTTACCTTTATGGCTCCCATGGAAAAGAAATTTTGCAAATTTTATGAAACATTTTATGATATATAAATTATCATAAAGCATTTTATGACAATACAATGTATCATAAAACATTTCTTGTGGTCAACTCCTGATCTTTGCCTCTCCTATACAATTCAAATGGGTTCCTTCAAGGCAGATACATCTCTAAATGCCTTCCTGAATTTTTAAGAACTTTTCACATACATTAGAAAAATTTCCATTGTTGAAGGCATTAAAGAATCTGGTAAAGAAATATTACTAACTGAAGGATCATTGGCCATTTAGTTATTCAATAATATTCATGTGCTCTATATGGAGCTCAACATTGTGTCTCAGGCAGTTAATACAATGGTTATTGTATCTATCCTTTGAATTGCCGTTTTTTTTCCTCATGGCACAACATTTATCATATATACAAAATATAAGCAGAATTTATAAAGGGTATAAAACAACAATACATAATAAATGCAAAGCAGAATAGCTTTAATTTATTTAGCTGGCTATCTAAAATGTAGCCAATTAGTAACAAGTGACTTAACCTTTAAATATAAAAACTCTGTTTATATTCATTTGCTGTTTTACTCTGCATATTAATTGGAAAAACCTAATAGATTAGGCCATTTTAAATTAAAAAAAACAAGAAAATCTTTCATGCAATACAAGAAGCATAGAAGTGCTAAGTTCTTCCATTCATGCTTGCCACCCACTTTCCTGTCTCATAGTCAAAAGGTTCTCCTCGTTTTGAGCATTTCTTTCTCAAAGAACACCTCTAACTACTTTTAGCTATTAACCTTATCCAATGTAGGAATCTTTATGTTTCCTATAAATGATGTCAATACATTAAGTCGGTGAGCATTTTTATTCTTATATCACAGAAATACTTAATTTTAAATGAAAGCATGCTTGGTACTCTGTTTAAAATATGAAATGGTTTTAGCCAACAGAAGGAGACTGCATTTAAAATTGCCCCAAGCTGTTAAATATATTAAATTGTAGCCTCTGTTCTAGCCACTAATGGTTAACATTAAAACCTGAAATATAAACTAAAGAGCAGAAATTTTAAATTATGATATTTCACACATATAGAAATACAGTTCTGTAACAGAGTCCAAAAACATAATCTTGTACTTTACAGAGAAATAAGTGTCAGCACTGACATTTAGAAGCCTTCAGAAACACATAACAAAACTTTAATTTGCTTAACAGAATGTCTAAAACTATTTTACAAACAAGTAGAACTAATTCTATTCCAAATTACTATTTCCAAGCAAATTAAGCTTTAGTTGTCCTAAATATTCTAAGAATTGATAATCAAGCGTGGCTAAGAAAACACATCTAAAGTTTGAGCAATACACACTGACAAATATGTTTGTCAGTTATACATAACATGTTATGTATTTTCACTCTGAATACCAACAAAAAGTCTGATAAATTACTAAATGGTCCTTATGTTCAAAAAGTATATAGAATATTCCCAAAGAGGAAAAATACTTAAATATACACTGACAGAATTGACCAATTTAGATGGATACATAAAAAATATCTTACCTGTCCTGTGACTGTTCCTCGTACATTCTTTCCTTTCCCTCCTTAAAAAGCCTTATAGCTCGTTTTGACTTTTTCATGAGACTATCAATATAGATTTTAAAATATTCATTTTCACTGAGCTGTGCAAGTTTCTGGCTGTCATCATACTTGCTCAAAATAAGTCGCAAATGTTGGTAGGTATCCGGTAAAATGTCAAGTATGTAAGGAGGGCTATTTTTCAATTGAAGTTTGGGATTCTGACACAGTCTGACCTACAATTAAAGAATAATTTACATAAATTTTCTTTTTTTACACAAAAAAAAGTTAATTTACCCAAGTAAAACTTTATTGTACATGAATAAGATAATGATAGAAAGCTTACATTTAAGCTATATATTATCTAGAACTCAACTGTCCAAACATAGAGACCTATTGTGAATGCAAGTCAAGGTCACTGTTGGTTCCTAACCAATATTGACAAATGCTGTAAAATAATTTTAGTATTACTGATCAGAGAAAACACAATTAGAAATAGAAAGAATTAAAGACAAAATTGTACTGAAATCAGATTTTATGATTTCTTCATCTTACAGATGAATCAAGATATGTGAATAAATACAGCACCTTGCTAATGATACTCAAAAGTGAGAAAAGAATTATTTCTACCTCTTTATGTATTTGTTTTTTAAATTGTCTATTACAAGCCATAGGAAGGAAAGAAATGATTGCCAACCCTTTAACACATTTCAATTTCTACCTGAGGTATAAATGTTAATCCATCGAAACCATACATCTGTCTAAACAGTCTATCACAAGCTATTAAGTTATTATCATTGTTATCATTTATTAATTTATTTATATCCCACCCTTTATAGAGGAGCTCAAGGCAGAAGACAGTGACCCTTCCTTCTATTTTTCTCTAAAACAGTCTTGTAAGGCAGGTTGGGCTGAGAGTGAATGGCCCAAAATCATCTAGTGAGATTCCATGGCTAAAGGTGATCTGGTTCCTCACCAGGTGTCCAACAACATCATGCTGCTTCTCATAATATTAATTATGACATATATTACTTTTATTGTTGTTATATATTATTTGCAAAATCATTTCTCATTTTTCATAATGCAAAGAGTATCCAAATAAGATTATATTGTTTTTTATTGTATTATTAAGATGCTTGGGTTTTTTGGAGTTGGATGGCCTTCAAATTCAGCAAATCAAATACAGATTACAAAATTTTGTTTTTGTTTTTAAATATAAAAATTGAAATAGGTATCTTTGTCATCACAGAGATAAGGCAAAAACTTAAACAGATTGCTTATGTGTAGCAAGTAACTAAAGTGACTAAAGAGAGAGCAACCCCTATAAAAGAAAACAATGTTTCTTTCACTGGCTCTTCCATTACCATACAGGCCAATATACTTAAATTTATTTATTTTATTAAATGGAGGTGCTGCCTATCTTACAGTTCGAGGAGACTCTGGGTGGCTAAATAGAAACAGCAGAAAGATTCTGTAAAGTCCTTGCAAAGGGCAAAGCCAATTAAAAGGAAAAAAGTAAACTGTTAGTATTTTATCTTTTGCCATATGGTTAGCAAAATATATGTTCTATGCAATACATTAAATTTCTCTTCTTAGCTACTGCTACACTTCAGATATTGTATAGCAATTTATTCTGTTTCTTTAAATATTTTTAAAAAATAAATTATTAAAATATTTCAGCTGAAATGAAATGAATCTTATTTGGGATTTCTGACCAAATTTCTAATGAATCTTTTAGATAATTGTATTAGTTCATAGTTTCAATGATCAAAATAACTTGAAAGTGCACTGATTTTGTACTAACAAGATGCTAGTAGTTCACTACCATAAAATTTTTACGAATTGAATTTGTAATGGAAATTTTAATTTTCCATTAAAATACATACACTTATTTTCTAAGGTTACAATAACTGCTCAAGAACTTTTTAAAGACTGTATTTATGTATAACTAGCACACAGTTAAGCAATAGATCACATTTAATTAATAATAAACTGAAGAAAATATTTTTAGTCCATTTCAAAAAGGCCAAGATTTCTGTTTTGTGAAAACATCTTATTTCTGTGTTTTTCAAGGAAGGGAAAGAGAAATCACAAGATTTGATTCTGCACACCAAGTTGCTCTCTGTATACTTCTATGCAAATGTTGTGGACCTTAACTGCAATCCCACCATGGAAAAGTGGTCATTTTAAGTCTGCCTTTAAACAGATCTTCATAAGGACAAACTTCATTCTAAATTAAGAATGCAATGCTTAAGGAATCTAAACAGAGAGAAACATTTCATCCAGCAAATAATAAGGAACAATATAGTTCCTTTAAGAATATTTTACTGGCTGCATATTTTATAGGAAATGTGTCAACAAGTTCCAAAACAGTTTTTAAAAACTATACATTATTTAATTATATATATGGATATGGACAAGTAAAAAGCAAACTGGTCATGGCTTAATAGCAAGATACTACATTAAAATTCAGTAAACAATTATATACCTTATCACAGCTAAGACATTTTCTTTATGAGCTTATCATGCTATTTATTACTAAGAATGATACTAAAAAGTACATATACAAATGAAGCAGGTTTCCTTAGCACAGGAAATCAGAATGGCCTCACGCCCATTACACCACTTCCTCCTGTGCTGAGTTAATGACTTTCAGGTTCTAAACATTTGGCCAGAATGAAACTAGCCCATTTCAACTGCTTGCCAAATAAATATCAACTATTTATAAACTGGTTTACTTGTCAACAAGTAGATCCTGAAATACTTTAAGAATATTTTGTTATCCAAATAAAATGTTCTCTGGTAGGAAAAAAAACCCGAATAAAAAGTATAAAATAAATTTCCATACACTAGTTTTAGATTATATAAAAACCATACTAACAAGATAAACTGAAAATGAAAGACCAATAAAAAAGTGAAAAGATTTATCTATGACATTTTTTACTTTAAATTCCTGAGCTAGTCACTTCAATTTGGCAAATAACAATCTTGATAAATTACTGGTTTTCTTTATCCAATATTTCCAGAGTCTAAGTCTCTATTAAAGAGGTAAAAAATTAAGAGGGCCATCAATGAAATTGTAAAAATGGGATAAAAAGCAAATAGCTCTTTACTTGGCACCATATCAAAACATTGCTGAGAATTCTGTAAAAATTCTGTCCAACGTCAGGAAAGCATCCAAGCTAGGAGACTGTTGGACAAGTCTAGTTTGTTTATTGATCAGTTATATACTAAAACAGTGCCTTTTTCCACACTAACCAGTTTACAGACTATAATATATGACTACATATCAGACTAAGCCTCATTTTCCAACTCACATCACTGCTTAATATGAGGTATAAACTCAGTCATAGTCAAGCTCCAGGATTTGCTGTCACAAGAGTAGTAACAACTTTCAATACAATGGCTTTGGTGCAAGGACAGGGAATGCTGTTTATCACAGAAACAGGATACCAAAAGATGAATCTGCAATTGTGCCACGATCAGACTGATATGACAGAAAAAGAGAGAAAGAGGACAAGTGAGAGCACAAATGGAAGCAGGAAAATCAGTACTGTGAGGAGGCTAATGGGAAGCAGTGAAATCTGGGACAAGCAAATTTCTCCTAGTCCACCCTGGCAAATCTTGAAAAGTTAAATAAGGTTAGACCTACTAAATTGTGTTTGGGCAGGAGACAATCAGAGAAATACCAGTGATGTAAGCTAGACAATATCATAAAAGCAACTGCTAGACAACAGAACAGTTGCATTTTGTATGTACAACTTAAACATTAAGAAAAATAATATATATAATTATACATTGCCTATTTATAAAAAAGATTTAAAAAGTTTGAATTTAGGCTTATTTATCAGACATTTCTGGTTAAATATTAACACTCATGGACAACAGCTTCAAAGAAGGAAGTTTTATATCACAAGAATGTATCTCTGATTTTCTCAGCTTACAAAAGATCTTTCTGACAATGAGAATAATGAAGGATTGCTACATGAGCTGTCATAAGATGGAAAAATATTTTAAATTAAATTAAATGGAATGAACAAATTCAAATACCAAAACAATACATTGTTTACAAGAGCATCTGAATTGTAGTGGGCAGAGGCCATGGAGGAAACAGAAAGATGTTTTTGAACTTTGGTATCTTAGAACTTTACACACTATATGAAGGCTTTTAAAAACTATGTGATAGTGAGGCACTATCTAATATAAACAGGAAGACTAAATGTTTTCATATAGTTTCAATATCAGTTATTATATTAAAATATGAAAAGCTTCTCAAGCTTGATCCCAAAAGTGTTAAGTGTTCAATTTTCGTCAGTGTGCTACTGAATATGGATCATCTGAACACTTACGCAAATTTTAATACACAATTTTCCAAATCCACACTTAACCAATATACACTTTGCCATTTTGTGGGGGAGAAAAACTTGCTACCATGTCCATAAAGCAATTTCCTTTACTCTCAGTTTAATGTTGCAGCACAGAATCTTAATAGTGTACTATCCCAGATAGATCACCAGAGTATCCAAAGAGAAACTTAAAACACATGTGCTACAAAACTTAAGATGTGCCAAAATATCTCAGCAGATGGCATGTCACAAAGACATATCTCACTGGAAATCTCTCTCAAATCAGATAATATTATGATTAATATGTGTTTAATTCAGAGGATAAAGAAAATTAAGATGAATTTATAACATTAGAAAAAAATTCCCAAAGGATACCAAACTTAAAGATTAAAATTAATATATTAAAGACATAATTCATTGAGCATTATTTTTTAAAAAGCATAATGTAGAAACATTGTACAAACCCCCAATTCTGTTAGAATATGATAAAAATAAGGATTTTTAACTTTAAACTAATTTTTTTTCATATACATTGTTCATGGGAAGAAAACATAACTTTCTGGAGATCAAATAAATTAAAATCTCACTTGCTTTTGTAAACCGAGTACCAACAAACAGCACATGGTTAAGTCATGATTCCATATACCACACTAACTCAACTATATAGAATCAATCATGGGTGTTAACACTCCTATTGATGATTTGTGTTTAAGATTCTAAACTCTTACTACATAATAGCACTGTGCAAATCCTTCAAAAGAACCTTCTCAGCTGACAAAAGTGTAGAAGAAAAAAACATGTGGCAAGGAGTTAGAGAGCATACTGATGTCAAGGCACCCAGCTGAGCATGAAGCCTTTTCTCTAGTCTCAGGAAAAAAAATCCAACTGATTCCATGAACTTGGAACTGCAGGCTACCTGTTCTTTAAAAATTAAAATAACTAAGGAGAGATGGTTCAAATTCTATTCAAATCCCAAAAAAGATGGTTCCATTGTTACAACTCATTTTTTCCAGATTCATGCAGCTGTTATGGGAACTAATCCTGATTTTTTTTCACAAATATGTGCATGCAATAATTGCTGCATATGCATTGCAGATGGATACTGCCAAGAGCATGCATGAATAAGCATATAAGCTGCTATAACCAATACTGGTTTATTTATAGTACCATGCTATTCTGAACCAGCTTTTCTGAAGAATTTTTGCAGCTGTAATATTTTATTATAGTAATATGACTTGAAATCTGAGGTAACCAGGTAAGGTATAAATGTTTTAAATATATAAAACCAAAACTAAGGAGCCAATAAAAGGTAAAGGTTTCCCATCAGACATAACCAACTCTAATGGGCAGTGCTCATCTCCATTTCATAGCCAAGAGAGCCAGCAGTGGCTGAAGGCGCTTCCGTGGTCATTTGGCCAGCATGACTATATGCCAAGGTGCCCGGAACGCTTTTACCTTTCCCACCAAAATTAGGTGGTACGTATTTATGAGCTTTCACTTTTATGCGCTTTCGAACTAGTAGGTTGGTAGAAGCTGAGACAAGTAATAGGAGCTCACCCCATTATGCAGCAGCGCTTGGATCTTGACAAGCCCAGCATCTTAACTGCTCAGCCACCATGCCCCCGATAAAATAATTAATAAAATAGGTAGACAAAAATGCCAAATCCAGTCTACATATCTGGCTGACTGAGCGACAAACAATAATAAAATAAAAAGGAGCCAATACACAATATATTATTGTGAATTTAAAGCATAACCTACTAATTTTTTAAAAAAAATTCCTTTGGGAAGACCATAATTAGCAGTCAAGCATTTATGCAAAATGCTCCACATTCAATTTCTGATATTTCTGGTAGAAGACATCAAAACAGAAATTATGTGAAAGATTCAGGCTTTAATAAGCAAAAGTAGACTGTAAAATATTTTGATCTGGCATAATCAGCTTATTCTGTTACATTTAATGTAATATAACAAGAATTGCACACCTATGTTCTATCATTTGCTCACATATCAAGATATATCATAGCGTTGGAAGAGTAACAAGGTCATCATGTTCAACTTTCAGGTTAATGCTGAAATCCAACAAAAGTTTATACAGACATAAAGGGAATAGCCCATAATCTCATCAGGTAATCGTTTTCACCCTATTTTCACCTTAAATAAGAGTTTGTTTAAAATTGTAGTAAACCACTATGATCTAAAAAGTTTAAAAGTGTAATTGCAAAACATACAGATTTGGAACTGACCATAATCTAGGTAACCAAATAAAAACAGGTCCACAGGTATGAGTTAACAATAAATTTATGCTGGTATTTTAAATTCTGAACTGATTCTACAGAAGCAGGACATTACAAAAATATGTTTTAATCTGATTTACTGCCACATTTTTGGTACTACATACTTACTATCTTTAAATAACTTTCATGAGATATCCAAAGTTGGTAACACTTTGGATTTATGAATTCATCAGGATTCAATTCCTATAACTATCAAGCCATACAATATTAGTGGGAATAATATAATGCATAATTCCCCATAAGCAACTTGTGTTCATTGATAATCAATGCAAATGCTTCAAACTGTTTATATTAGGTTATTAAACTTTTTCATGGGAACACATATTATTTGACAAATGGATGGGTGGCCTTTTAAAAATGTTTCGTACATTTTTGTGTAGTATTATTACATAGTTCTATGCATTTAGCCTACTCTACTTACAATTGTTTTTACATATTACAATGAAAGCACTTACACAAATCTATATGTAAAATGTTATTTTGAAAGATTAAAAATGGGTCATTATATCAAGCTTATCACAAATTCTGCATATATAATTTTAAGACCATGCTACCTCCATAACAATAAACAATGTTTTCATTCATAAAAAATACTCTCAACTCCTTTTATCTATATTTCATAATATACTGCAATAATCTACAAAATGAGTAAGTCTAGTTTATTTTAAGATAGATATCTTAGTAAATTACAACTTTTACTCTCCAAGGATGGATATCTTTCAAGATCTGGTTACATAATACAATATATTTTATTGGGTCATTACAACTGAGGGCAATACTTAAATTGTTTGTTCATCTGCTCAACATAATACACTTACTTCTTTCACAGCAAATTTGATTATATGCTTCTTTATTTATTTCATGATTAATGACTGGGAAGCATATAAATTTGCATATGATTATCATAAGAGTGGTTCTCAGCCTGATTGCCTTAACTAAAGTTTCATTTTCAAGTTAACAGCATAACAACAAAGTCAGATGCATGAACAAACTGCATATTCACTATCTTCAACAGTTGAAGAGCTCAAGAAGTACAACATTTAATATTCTTCTTCCAGGCTGAGAATAAACATACCTGAAGGGTGAATAAGCATGTAAAATCTATCATGAACCTGAAAACATGTATTATTTTGTTTAATCCATTAATAACAATTCCAGTGTATATGTATTTTGTTACAAATATACAGACTCACCACTTTATCCATTAATTTCCAAGTTTTTTCCACAGTCCTTCGATCAGCAGCTGCCTGCTTGGGGGGGCCAACTGCATCCTGAATAGCATCAATGAATCCCAGAATACGCCCTTTGCGGGGGTTTCCTCCTCGGCCACCTGGGTTCCGGCCATTGAGGGAACTGGCCATCTGGGATCTTGGATTTATAAAAGAAAAGAAAAAAAATACGTTGTGTTACTGTTGCTTCCCCTTGCCCAAGCATAAAATATATCAACACTGACTTCATACTGTCACCAGAAGGAAAAATATATGTAAACCCTGCAGTGGGAGGTGAAGCAGAAGCACAAAAAACCTGGTAATCTTATCATGAAAGAAATCTGATTAAATGTCACTGTCTGTAAACAGAGCACCTCTTACTGAAATATACCGTCTTAATTGTCAAGCACGGTGTGCTTGTTTTACCTTCTAGCTCTTTTCATGCCTTCGAAAATGTTCTCAGCCGCTGTCAGCGTTCACGCTCACTTTCCGACATTAAACTTACACTTTCACACGAACCCTTCTTCTCACGTATGGGTCACAAGGGGCAAATGCATCTCACGAGTAACAAAGGTTTTAAGAGCCACACTATCAACCTCCCTCTCCCACCGACCCAGCGTCTGGCGGCAGAGGGGAGAGGAAACACCGCCTCTCTTACACCGCGGGTGTCAGTGGACGGATGCCTTCGAAATACGTGCAAGTCTGCAACTGTACGCGATACTTGGAAGCGGGTACCGTGGTAGTTTTAAAAAGTACCGAGGAAGGGCAATCGATTCCAGAGAGGAAAGGAAAGTTGCTTCCGTAAATCCTCAGTGTCCAGGGTTAGTTCGAACCACCGGCGTCTCCTTTCCTTCCCGGCCAGCGTTGGGGGTCGAAGGGCGGGCACAGGTCCCCGAAGAGCGCCGCCCGGGGAGCTTCGCGCCGCCTCACCACGACCTCCTCGGCTCGTTTCCCTGCCTCCCCTCCGGGCACACGACAGCCCGCAGCGCAGCCCGCCTTATTGAATCCCGGCCGCGTTCCTGGTTCCGGTTTCTGGGCAGGCGCCCTCCGTCCCTCGGAGCGGCCGAAGCAGCCAGCCGCGCCACGCGACGCCCCTTAAGCCTCCGCAGCGAGGCCGGCAGAGCCGAAAGCGACGGGGCTCCTCTTCCCCAGGGCGTCGCGGCTGCTGGGGTGTCCGAAGGAAACATGGGTAACTGCTTCGCCTCCGCGGGCCAGTTGCGACGGCGACGACGGTAGCGGCGGCGCTGCCCTCGCCCGCTCTAGCTTCTGGTTCGGCGGCGCGAGGGTAAGGGGCGTGAGAGGGCGGGCCACGTGGCGGGGCTAGGAAAGGCGGGGCGGGCACTGGGGAGACCCGCCGCGAGCCGGCCCTCTCGGGACGTGGGCGGGCAGCCTCGGCTCTGCGCTCGCTGTTCGGAACGCTCGGCTTAGAAAGCCGCGCGCCGCCTGCGCGCTGGACGCGGCTCGCGCGGGCCGTTCTTCTCTTCCCGCCCGCTCCCCTTCGAACGGTATTCGGGTTCAGTTCCCAGATGTTGCCCAGCCAAACATCAGCGCGCGATGGGCAGGCAGGGTGTAAGGAGCGAAACAGACGCGCCGAACGGACACGCGTTCGCCGCCCAAAGAAGCGAGATTTCGCGGAGGGAAGGGGCAGGACGGCCGCAGGGTTCCCTTTCTTACCCCTCCCAACTTAAACGAAAATGTGCCGGGCGGTATTGGGAGTGCGTTGGTCCTCCGGTTCTGATTGATAAAGTCAAAGGCCAATGAGAGCGCGGGGAAGGACTTCCGGCTCCGCGCTTTTCTCCTCCTCCTCTGACTGTGATTCGTGAGTCAGTGGGAAAGGGGATGCGGTGGGCGGCCTCGGGACTTTGCGGTACATCTGTGAAAGGGCCGGAAGTAACCCCTGTGGAAAAGAGAGTGCAGCGCTTTTTCCTTGGAAAAGATGACTTGCATAAGCCGATAGCCATCGATTTCGACGGTGGGGAAAATGCTTCAACAGTCATTAAGGGAAATGGCATTCATAGCCCGAGTCTTACTGTTTTCGGGAGGACTGTATTTCCTCACTCCCCGCCCACGCGGGCATGGACTGTAAACCAACATTCAGAACCGTGTGTCACATCGTCCGTCAAGTTAGTAATCCTGTAACGCGGGGGAGCTGACCTTTTTGAATTCCATAGCACTTAAATTCTGATTAGATGTAAAGAGAATGAACGTTGAGAACAGTGTCTAGGCAATTCTAACCAAGGAATGGAAGATGCTTTGTCTCCATCATATACGCTTCACCCAAGCATATATGGGGTCC
>JANHZU010002347.1:62584-73195 GCA_032468055.1 Acrochordus granulatus | reverse complement strand
TCTCACACTGAAGGCCAGAGGGAGGACACCCATCCACACCCCTTGCCCAGCTCTCACTTTGTTAACTCAGCCATCCAGCTGGCCCTGGCTCACACCTTGGGGCCAGCCCTGAACCAACCCTGACCTGCAGTTCCTCTTATGTGGCTGGGCTAACTGACCCAGTCCAATAAATTGTCCCAAAATGTCCTCCACTTTCCACTGGGTCTGCATCAGCTAATGTCCTCAGAGCCTAGCGCTGTCCTGAAGTCCACAGAGCCACAGAGTTCCAGGCTGTGCATATAGAGGCCTCGATACTCAGAGGCACTGGATCGGTTATCAAGGCTGCCACCATCGCAGGCCGAGACCAACTGCTCCAAGCCAAACCCGAAAGATCTGGCCACCAAACAGCTGATCCCGACAGCGTGATGGCCCACAGCCCCCAGCTCAATCCAGCTAGACGAACAATGGTACCTATTGATCTACTTTCATTTTTACATGCTTTTGAACTGCTAGGTTGGTAACAGCTAGGCAGACAACAGGAGCTCACCCCATTACATGGTGGCTCTTGGATCTTGAACTTGAGTCATCAACTTTCTGGCCCAAGCCCAGCATCTTAACCACTTGCACCATTTGCACGTGCTTACAAAACAGTAATCCTGTACACATTTTTCTGCTTTCCAAAAGTTCATGATAACATGCTTTTAAAAATGAAGCGATCAATTTGTGTTAGTCACCAGAAACATAGGAAATGCTTCTCTTAATGCACAATGCAAGCTCAGAAGCCTGTTCTGCATAATGGAATTGACAACTGAGACTTTGAGGTAGTATTATGGCAATAAATGATATTGCCTCTGCCTCAATAAAGCAAATTCTATTCATTTTCTGGTGCAAAGCACCATTGAGAAAAATCATGGCTATTCTAGCACCCCTCCCAAATACTTATTGAACAGAAAGTCAGCTAGCTGTCTTATATGTGCTGTTTGGTGGGATCCAGATTTCCTACAAGTAATGAAATTAGGGCTAAATACTTTGCAGCAAGCCAGCTCCTTAGTTTTTTTCTTGTTGTTTCAAAAGGAAACAATAGGAATCTAATGTGCACCAAGACAGGTCTCTGAATACTGATAATTATCAAGGATATAAAATATTTGGGCTATCTGTTGTGAAACTTCCCAATGCCGTTTTTTTATTTACTGATAGAAATATAAAGCAATTTTCATTCTGATAAAAGGAATCTACAAAATTTTTTGACGCTTAGATCTACCAACCTCCTTGATTTTCCTTGCAGAAATAAATCATTTGTTTATAAAAGGATCACACTCTGGTGGAGAAATATTATTTATCCTCCATATTTTCCTTTTCCAGTTTTAATGATTCCTGGGATTAAAAAAATGAATGAATTAAAACTTTATTGACATAAATAATTGTATAAAAGCAGAGCTTTCCAACTATTTGTGACTTTCAAGTAATGCTTCATTCCCATGTGGTACATATTTCTCTTACGTTTTTCTGAATAACTGCATATATTCCCTGTTGAATGGTTTCAAAAAAGGAAATGTTGCTGAGGTTACTAAACTAGGCTTTGACTTTCCCCCCTTTAGACAGCATTCCAACCACAAATAGAGCTATGTCATTTGGAACTTGATCATTTTTTTGCTAGCTGAGAATCTAAAACTTCAGAAGAAAACTTTACCTTCATTCAATACTTCCAGTAGCCTTATAAGGACATGAGGGCTTTCTGTTGAGCAATAGTTTCTTCTATGGAATGTTATTTCTGCCTGAAGTAAAAATATTGACACATTCTATTCAAACAATCAGAAGTTCTTAACAATAATTCAGAGGCTTACAGTACATGGATTCCCTGTATTCTGACAACATAACCAGGGTTACTAAAAAATCTGAATTTAATAAAATGCATGCCACATATAATACTTTGAGGATAAGTACAAATGTAAATATAATTTTTAAAAAAGTTTTTGAGTGATGGCTCAATCAATTGGATAACTTAACACTTTGTGCTGAAATGTTGTAGTACAAAGAAATGACACAGTTTGATGTTTCTAAGATGTATTTATCTAAAATGAATGGATACATCCCAGAAACTTAATCCTATTAGAATTTGAATAATTTCTTATATACTAGCATTGAATATTCTAGGAAAATACATTTTGACAATGTCTACTAAATATATTTCTGCCACATAATCCCTCTGAATTCCCAAGATCCAAGGACATGTTTTTGAGTGCACATTTGTTTCATATGATACTTTCAGTCATGTTATGGTCAGTCCAGGATGTGTTCTGGAATATACTTAATAATTGTCTGAGAGTGTACTGTGAAAAATGACATGCTTTTCACTTCTTTGGAAGCTGTAATAAATTTCTGAGGGCTGAAATATTTTTGAAAGATTAAATTTACAAGTTTTACACAATTTGATGTTTAATAAACCAATATTTAAAATTAAATGGCTCTTAGGAAATAAATGAAAAGAAAGTATGCAGTAAATTGTTGATAGTTGAAGTTCTTTTTAAAGGAAAAATTATTAAAAAGACACTACCTAAAGAGTACAAAAATACAGTATACGGCACCTCAGAAGGCCATTAATAACTATCAGTTAAGTCTTACGAAACACTCTGTAGTCTAAAAGGTGCAGATCCTCTGTTCCTCCTACAGTGGAGAGGAAATTACATTTGTACTAGAATAGATATATGGATAAAGGCAATCCTTAAATGACCTGGGACCATTTAGAATTTTAAAGATCAATGAGTTCATATAAGCCAATCTAATAATCAATTGCAGTATTTCTTTTGTTTATTAGGTTTGTAAACTGCTGAATCATTGTGATTTGATTGTAACAAAATACATTAAATAGAGTAAGAAGAACAAATGCAAACATAATAAATAAACACACACCAATAAATAACAAATTATAATGACAAAGGATCACATCTCAGATTCACTCAGAACAGGTTCTGGAGTTCCAAGGGAGCTTATCTAAGGAGGCCATTCAAAAGAAAAGGGTCTTACGTTAAAAAAATGGCACCCATAACCTTACAAAAAAAGATACCACTGTCTTTAGGAACTCGTGGGATAACTTTGGATGGGTTAATATTGGATGGATAAAGCAATCCTGCAAATACTTGATGCCAAGATGTGGGTGTCACATCCCATACTTCCTTTTCCATCCATCATTTGACCATTATGCTGAAAAATAAAAGATGTGTGAAAGGTAAAAAGGAAATAAAGAAAGACTTTACTCAAAGTCCTGCTTTCATAGGATGTTTATAAAACTGAATCATCTTCAATTTTTGCTGTACAATAGAGTGTACAGTAAGCAATACTGTTGCTTACATTATTTTGATTGTAGTAGGTATAGGCACTCCATGACATCTGGATATCTTTTGAAGGCCTTGCTGTCTACTCTACCACATGCTAGTCTGCAACATGCTTTCTTATTGCTTGCTTCTTTTACTGTTGATGTAAGTAATGTATACAAATAGAATTGTTAGGAAATAGCCTCAGTTCCAAGATTATTTTGGATCTAAAAAATCTCCTTGGGTTGGTTCTGGAAGATAATTAAGTTGTTAAGTTGTTCATATGACATACTAATCCAATTCCCTGATTTGGTTATGGATTTCATGTAACCAGCCCAGAAGATCATATGTCTCTTCTAAATGTGGTCATCTACAATAACAAAATAAATCTGAAGCCAGAATGAAATGGGTTTTTAAAAATAAGTTTATTTCTAGACCTTAGCTAACTTTAGAAAGCCAGGAGGGTATATGCCAAGAAACCATATGTAGCCTACAGATTGCTACAAGCTGCTTGTCTGTGTTCTCAGACTTCCAACTGGTAGATCACAAAACTGAAAGGTTCTTGCAATATTTCATTCATTAAGGCAAATATCAGTAAAGGTTTCACCTCTTGAAAAAAGCCTATTGGTTGTAACAGTGTGACAGATTAAAAAAAAGCCTTTCCTGGTCCACAAGGAGTGTGGCTATTTGCTCAAGGGTACATTTAACTCCACAACAACTCTTGTGCCATTTCAGTTTCTAGCTGTAGATCAGTCTCTTATTAGAAAAAATAAAGGAAACCCCAGGCTCTGCAGTACTAGAAAGGCTTAAGGACCATAGCAAAAGCATTGTCTTGACTAATCTATTGGCCATAGTCATTGGAAATCTAGAATATTCAGTAATAAATATTCTGGAGTCTCCTGAGCTTGGACTATTTTAATATATACAAATCTTGTAGAATACTTATTTTCCTTTTAGGTTATTTTGTTTATATAGAAATTGAGGTAACCTGTCAATGGATCTGAGTAAGCCTTGCATATAAGGGGGGGAGGAGAATTCTGGTTGCCTGAATATATTTTATTAGGAAAATGAGGATGGGAGAGATTTGCTAAAGCAGTCTTTCAGAGACACTAACATTAGAACATCAGTCTTATGTTTTAGGGTAGATCTCAATTCATTTCCGTTCTATTTTTAATTATGTGCTACAAGTTCAAAGCTGAATATTTCACTTAATCATATGCTGTAGAGCAGTGACTCTGTGGTTCTAGTTCACTGAACTTGGTTGAAGTCTGGCTAATGGCTGTGCCTTATGATTGTACATGTGAACAGCTCAGGTCATTAAATATAAAAAAGAGGGATCTGCAATTACTGTGAATTACTGACTATTAAAAGGAGTACTTCTCAGTCTGGCAAATTTGGTTTTTAGATGCAGGCTATATTCTTCCTAACACACTTAGCTACAAGAAATTACTGTGATGATGAAAGGCAATGCTAAACTTCAATATCTTTTTGCTAATTTACAGTATAAGTCTTGAATAACTTGGCCTATATTATTTGAAATATTGCCTCCCTGTGTATAGACCTGTTGATTGCTGCAATCAGTAACGAAGTCAGCAGTAAAGGGAGTAGCTTTAACAACCAAAGACTTGTTTAGAGGTAGATTAACTACCTCCAGACCACTGTCTTATGCAAACAGGAAAAGGACCTAGTGGGGACATAATTCTCTTTTCCTGCTGCTCTCAGAAAAATGAAATTCTACTGCAGCTCCACCAAATCTGTCTATTGAGAATCCTGTCCTGATAGGGCTATTGCATTTATTTAATTTTTATAATTTTAAGCTATATGATAGGAGATAGAAATAGAGACAGAAATAGAGATATATTCTAGATTAACAAATTGTTAAATCTTGGATCTTCTTTAATATAAGTCAGATCTGGCATATAGATACATCTTTTATTGAATGCTAATGCTTCGCATTAACAAATGTACAATCATCTATAGATCTGTATGAATCAACCCTAAACTGAACTGGATATCATGTCTTGCTCAGTTTAGGTTTGTAAATCATTATCTAAAAGAAACTCAATTTGGTTTATACTATTACGAGACTGAAAAGATAATTTGAAAAGATTTGTCTGTAGCCCATAATGATGGATCATTATATCAACTATAATGTGAAAATAAAAAAAAGCTTTTTCAGTGTCTTTGCATAGAAACTGTTGATGATATAATAAACCTCAAAATCCTTTCTTAGTTAAGCAGTGGCAGTCTAATTGCACAGATGCTCCTGGATTACTTTTTTCTCAAAATGCATTTGCAGATATATTTTGTAATACCTTGGAACATTTGCCACATATCCTGCCACATCATAAATTGCTTGCTCTGCTAAATGCTACATCCCACATAAGTAGGAGAAGTAGGATTGTCAGTGGGAGATTAGGAAGTGGGAGTAAGATGTCATTTGTTTATTCATTTGGCTTCAGCAAAAGAGCATAAAGCAATCACACAAATACTTTCACAAACAAAGTAACAGGAAGCCAAAAACATAAGAAATCACTAGAATATGAAAACATTGTGACCAGTTTGGGAATATGTTCACTGTACTTTTTTCTTTTGAAATGAATGGATCTTTGTTCAGAGCAGCATTTTATAATGAAACACATTTGAAACACAAATGACCCAGCCATCCTCTCCCTAGTCAATAAATTCATTTTTATGTTCAGGCAGCATATGATGCAAGATATCTGGTCAATAATTCACTAGCCATTTTTAGCCTTTCCAGTCACTCCTAAGTTCACAGATTATATTTATTATTTTAAGAGATGAATACATAGTTCCAGTGAAATATTTTTGCTCTATTTTTTTAAAAAAGTTATCTAAAGTAATGATTTTTTTCCCCTTTTCAATTCCCAAGGAAGTGTTAAACTTCAAAACTGCCTCTATTTAGAAACTATCAGCTGTTCAGAAAAGAATTTTAAAGAATTTTTGTGGTATTGGTCTTTTCTCTCCACTGCCCAAATGGGCTTAAAGCTGGAAAGTGTGTCTACAGTAGTGTTTTATACAGATGGTTGAGCTTTGTATAAAAATGAAGGGAAACATAAACACCCACCCAAATGTGAAAAGATGGATTTTGAACTTATATTTCAGAATGGATTGTTTTAGGTCAGCATGAATTTTTGTTTTTATTTTATCTTTACAACTCTAAGAAACTGATATTAAAAGTTTCTGGGTGGATATTAAAAGTTACTATTTGTCTTCATTTTACAGATCATAAGAAGAGATTCCTTAGAAAATGAAGTTCAATTCAATGTTTCTTACACCACTGATTTATTAAAATTCTACACAGTATGTACCTTGCACTTTTAATATACATGTAAGAATGTCAGGGATTCTTTTTTTGCAATCCAAAACCTTAGGTTAAAAATGGGCTTATCCTCGAGAAAACTATTTTCTAGCATCTGCCTATAATATAGTGGCATACCTTAAATATTTGAGGAGTGGTCACCCTTATTAAATTATAATAGTGTGTGAAGGAGATCCATTAAAGATGCTTAGGAAAGAGTCTTACCTGATTATCTGGGAAGAGTTTGATCCTATTGGATTTGAGGAAGTGGATAATGCTGTCAGGACAACTTCCTGTCAATTGGATCCTTGTCTCTCCTGGTTGGTGAAAGGCTCCAGGATGGTGACTTCCCAGGTGTGTAAGGGCAGTGATTAATTCCTCACTGCAAGAGTGGATGGTTCTGAGATCTTTTAAAGAGGCCCTGGTGCACCATGTCCTTAAAAAAAATCTCTTGACCCCACCTGTCTGAACAATTTTCACCCAGTTACTCATCTCCCCTTTTTAGGGAAAGTGGTGAAGAAGGTGGTTGCTTGGCAATTTCAGAAGATCCAAAAAGTTCTCTGATAATAGATCCTACCTAGGTTATCTGGGTCCTTTTCAGTCAGATTCCAGGCCATTGTGCTTGTGAGTGATCTCTGGTGAGTAGATACAGTAGTGCATCCATCCTAGTTCTACCTGACCTCTCAGCATCCATCCTAGTTCTATTTAATCATGGTATCCTTTTGGGTTGGTTGTGAGAGCTGGGGCTAGACAGCACAGTTTTGTACTGGTTCAACTCCTTTCTTCAAGGCTGGTTGCAATTGGTGCTAATAGGGAGTAAGAGGTCCAGACCATGGCCATTCCTTTGTGGCATGCTGCAGGGCTCGGTACTCTTTCCACTCCTTTTTAACATCTACATGAAACTACTGGATAATCACAATGGGATGAGGTATCATCAGCATGCTGATCCAGCAGTTATAGCTGGTGCAGAGTGCAGCTGCATGGACAGTTTTTGGAGCCCCAAGAACAGTGACACCACTGTTACATGAGATGCATTGGTTGCTGGTTTGCTTCCAGGTACAATTCAAGGTGTTGGTTATTACCTATAAAGCCCCCATGGCATGGTGCAGGTTACCCCAATGGGTTTGGCCACCCCACCTGGGCCAGCAGTAAGGGCATGCTGCGGATAACATCAGCCAGGGAGTTTCAGTGGGAGGGTCCAGAAGAAGGGCCTTTTCTGGCATGGTGCCTGCCTAAGATCAGCTCCCACCCTTTTGGCCTTTCACAAAGAACTGAAAACCTGGCTTTGTTGGTGGCCCTGGGGTCCAAGTGGTGGCGTGTCATCCGGGTGGCTTCTTGATTAGAAGATTCCACCTCTATTTTAGCCTCCCACCATCTTGTTTATCTCATTTTTTTTACTATTTTTATCCTATTTATTTTATTGTCTAGTATAGACTTTAATACTATTTTATTCTAAACTGCCCAGAGTTGCTGAAAGCAAGGTAGGCTATGTATATTTATATTTAATAAATATAAATAAATTATACATGAGTTAGAATTAAGTTTCCTTTTAGAGGAATTCAAGCAATTTTAGGATCTGAACTTATCTACTATTACTGGTGATAAATTAAATGGAAATACCTTAAAAGTTGGGTGAAAACGTGCAAGATCATATTATCATCACCATCATCATCTAGGATGGAAGGGACTAAAGCCAAAGACTAGGAGGAACAATATTAAATAAATATATTCTTGCATTCCATTGTTCAGTGGATAATTATAGAGAGCTTTTCAAATTAGGGAAGAGATATATACCTATACATGAATGAAATGAGATCCAATAGTCATTTATATGATTTTTATAGATGTACCAGTGTTCTTTCAATGATTCCAAACACCTATAGAATTTATGTCTTTAGGCAAATGAAACAGACATAGGGAGGTGATAGTAATGTCTTATCTTTCCTACTTCCGCAACTAAGCATAGTCTGCTGGTTCAAATAACACCTTTTATATATCAAAGCTGCTATAATTTTGCATTTCAAAGAATGTTACAAAAATGTTTTCACATTTTGAATGGTATTCTTGATTTCCTACTAGTTTTCATGCTTTCATTATCAGTCACAAAGCAATTTTTCATCACCCAGAATGTATGCATGCTCAGTCTTTGATCAATATATATGTAAGATCAATGTGATTTTATGCTCTTGCTTTTGACTTGCCTGGGTGCAAGAGACCATTGATTCACTGTAGCCTTCAACTTTAGAAATATTAAATGATCATTGGATCCTTTTCAATTATTTGCATTTCTTAGATAAATTTTCTGTCACATGACAGAAAAGATAAATTTTCTGTCACATGCATAAGATGCTGACTTTTATTTCAAGTGTTTTGATTCATCTGCAGTCAATTCAAGGATGGGAAGTATGCATTGCTATTTTGTCAATGCTGAACAAGTAATTGTGCTGCTGAACCACCTAGAGACAAAGTGAAGGGGCAGGTTATTATAATGCACTCAAATGTGAAATTTTCTTCCTATGCTTCAATTTACATTGTAAAAAGTGACATATAGGAAATCAAAATGTTCATGCAATTCCTGCAAGCTCCCTGATCAAGATAAAGCTTGATCAATCTCATAACGATTCTATACCAATTTATTTCCAGAAAAGTACATCAGATTTGTTTTGAACTCAAACTGCAAATCTGTGGAACTGTAATGAAAATCTTTTCTGCATCAAAGGCTACACTCCTCTAATAAAAATCTGTCAATAATCTTGGGGGGGGATAGGAGGGAGAGACAAAAATTGGGCCTCTTTTTTTACCATCCTTTTGTTGGAATTAAATTATGTATTTGGATTTCTTCAACCAAAAACTCACTGATAACTAGATGTTAACTGATGTGCAGATAGTTAGCACAGGGATTGTCCATTTTAATTACCTTTCCTTGTCTAAGCAACTTACTTTGCATGTCTCTATGTATCATGCCTTCGAGTTAGACTGGCATTTATGGGGCCATCATCATTTCCTTCCCTTCTCAGTTGAGCTCTGACTGTGATCTGTGCACATCAGGTATCTCCATGACCCACTTTCTTTCCATAATGGAAGATAACAGGATGCCCACACTTCTTGTAATAGAATTTATTTAAGTAAAATTGCTGTAAGGAAAAGAGAAAAAAATGCAAAAACAAACAAATAAAACCTCAACACTAAGTTAATAAACCAGAAAAGAAAATTGTTGTGATTTCCCCCTCCCTAAAATATAACAAGTTGCTTTCTAATAAAGAAGGTTATATACATCTTGTTAAAATAAGGCCAAAAAAGGAAAAAAGTAGAATGAGAATCTGTATAAGAGGGCTACACCATTGCAACTTCAGGGAAATACCTAAAATATATTTGGTTAACCTCCAGAGAGCCTAATACTCAAAATTTCCCATTCAGTTTTCCTTTCAGGTCTATGACATCTCTCTATACATACATATACACACACACACATATTTGTAGCTATACCGATTTTAGTAACCACTGTTTTTTTTTATTAAGACACTAATGTCTGCTGTTTCCAAAATTATAAAATTGTTAGAAATTTACTGTAGACAGGATCAAAGGTAAGCATATTTTTAGCAAGTCCCATTTAGCTTTAGAATCTACACAGTGAAGAATGCTTTGTGCTCATGTGCAGGTACCTTTTTAATATTTTACAGAGAAAAGGACTTGCAGCTGAAGATAGTCTGTTTATTTTTGAGAGGCAGAGGAGACCTAAGCATTTGATTCCAGCTTTGGATTCCAGTGAACTGCCTCAAGAATACATACATAAGATGGCAAAGAGTGCTGCTTCAAAAACATTCAGGAGTTATTTTGATGTATCTCCCTGAGTTGAGAGTTTGATTTCATTTCCATGCCACTCATAATTTTTGCTTTGATTCTGACTCTGAATTCAGATTCAATGAGCCTGAACAATAACTACTACAGCAATAACATCTATGTAAGATGAACTGTATAAATTGGGTTAGCTTAGCCTCT
>JANHZU010002346.1:120668-133671 GCA_032468055.1 Acrochordus granulatus | reverse complement strand
GGGAGGGGAGGAGAGGGCAGGGCAGGGCAGGGCAGGGCAGGGCAGGGCAGGGCAGGCCTTTTTATGACATGTCTTCTGCTTCCTTTTCTGGTCCCCCCTCTTTTTGCTTGCTTATTCTCTTTTTGGCTTCTCCATAAAACCACTTAGGGCACACATGAAACATTGAGCATGTGGCTTACTGCTTTACATTTTTCCCTTGCTTTTCTTGGCATCCTTTGTTAGTCATGTTGAAGGAGGAGGAGACTGGTGCCCTATTTTTTAAATGTTATGAACAGCTTGATGTAAAAGAGGGATATATGGCTGAAATCAGCCTGAGTCATAGTTTTTTCTCGTACCTAGATGTAGCTCACTACTTGCAAGCCCTGGAAGACACGAAAGCCTTTTAACTAACATGAGCATGATTGTGACTCACTATATAACTTTGTGAACTCTTTTTCCTTGATAACTATTTTGCATCCCAGGATACTCCCATATGCAAATTCTATACCACTTCAAACATATCCCAGATCTCATGATTTCATAATATTGACTGATTTCTCTAGTCAAGCTGAACTGTGATATATCTAGAATTGCAATCAATACATAAACTAAAAAAAATCCCATTTTTTTACTTTCAGTGAAGTTCTGCAGTGGATTTCTCTGTCAAAGGGAATTCTTGTCTTTTTCTTCTTCCCAGTTCCCAAATTCCAGCAGGCCTATAAAACAAATCTTTTGAAATGACTAGTGGTATGGCCATCAGCTAGAATGTTGGCTGTTTGCCCCTTATCTTTGGTAGAAATCAAACCAGGACTGCTTGCATTTTTTTATTTTTGTTTTTAATTCATTTTGTGTGAATTGGGGTGGACTAGAAGTTTCTTATTAACTCAGTGGAAATGCCCTTCCAATAAGTTACAGCAGCTGCCCACCAAAATTTATCTCATTTGTTAAGAATGCATCACCTCTCTTTCCTTATTTCTGCCATCATTGTATTGGTTAAGAGCAGGTTTTTTTCCCTAACTTTGGCAACTTAAAGTTGTTTAGACTTTAACTCGCAGAATTCCCCAAGCTAGTAGTGGGATTCAGGGCAGAAAAGTGTGCACATCTTAAAACTATCAAGTTTAAAAACACTCAGGGATTGAGAATAGCACCTGGTTGCAAAACTAGTGGCATGAAATCATGCCATAATTATCAATAGGGCTTTTAATGAAGATCGGAATCTGCAATTTTTACTCTGTTACAAATAAGTGTTGTTATTGTTTTGACTAACTGTTATCATGGATATGAATATGTCTATGTCTACATTGGGAACGGAAGAGGGAATACTAATAATTTATTTCATTTCCACTTGTAAGAATTAGATGTGGGGAAATATTTTGTTGCTCCAAAACTAGCTGTATCCTGGGAGAGGCACTGAATAAATTATGTATTTTGTACTCTCAAGGACAGCATTGATTGGCTCCTTATGTTTTTACTGTCTGAGACGGCAGGGATGAAAATAATTTACAGATATGGTTCCAAATCCTTTAATTGGAAAGTAGATGTGGTGCCACATGAAAGTCCCCACTACTCGCATCATCTAAGAATGACTGAATTATAGCACTATGAAGGAACTGAAAGTCATGTAAATCCAGCCATCTCCTTTCACCTTTTCTGTGGCCCTGAGTTAGAACTGTCTCATAATACTTGTATTTACATAGCACCCACAAGACATGTCATAACCAGAACTTATGCAGGCTCTGTGGAAAATCATCCGTTAGCTGTGAAGTTACTTCTATGGCTTGCATGGACAGGAAACTGGGGCATATGCTCAATCAATCAATCAATCAAGAATACTTCAATCTATTTTATTGAAAGTTTTGAGGAAAACTATATTTTCCCATATGCCATCTTAAGCCCTTTAACAGAATGGCAGTGTATAAATAAAACTAGAGCAGTCAGATTCTGACACCTGTTTTAAGACTTGGATGTATATATGAGTCATTTTACATTTGGATAATCCATTTGTTTGCATTATCAAATACATTTTTGGTTTTGTTCTTTGAAATTGCATCCATATTTTGGTGTACTCCATTATACAATTTTCATAATTTTGGCAGAACTTTATTTCCATCTCTCCTTGTTTTTTTCTTTCTGTGATAACATAGAAAATATGAAATATGAAAACATATTTTGATTCCTGCTGCTGCTGGCCACCATTTTGTTTTCCCACAATGCCAGAAGTTGCTTAATCCTAGAAAATTTTGGTGAAAACTAAATGAACTTTACTAATAAACTCTCCCTCTCCCCGTCAGAAATAGCTATAAATCCTATTTTGAATGGGATTATGAAATGTATGCTAATTATTTTTCAGTGTAGTATTGAGGAATAAATAAATTGGAACCAAACTGGACATGCCTCAAATAACACTTTTTTGTTTTGAACTGATTAAGATGACTAATCTTCTAATACAAAAAATCTATGGAGTGCTGGTCACTGAAAGTATCACTTTAATGAATAGATTATCATGTTTTAGTTGCGGTGCAGAGTGCACACTGTTAAAATTGGCTCCAACTCGAAGTTTCCATTAAGTGATTCAATTGCAAACTGCCAAGTCCCCTTGATTTTTACATACTCTGCTTCCTGATTTTGTTAAACATTTATATAGCAATGTTAATTGAATAACTTTGCATTTTTGATGTGTTCATCCATCAGAGAAAGTCTTTACTTGAAGTTTCTAAATCAGAGCTCAAGCTAGGGAGCCAGATGTGTAATTTTTGCCAGGAAAGTCTCAGTTTGAAGGGAGGCATTTTAGGGATCAACACCATAAACCATATGAAATCTATGTGACCTAGAACATAAGAAGCAATTTGTGTTTGCTATTCCTCATACTTGTGTGAGAACTGGAGTCCTTGAGATGGAGCAATAATAAAAAAATGGCATTAGATAATCACATTCCCATGATAGTACTTGAATTTTTTTACTCATCAAATTTGGGATTGTTTCCTGGTGGAAAGATAGATGAGAATAGAGGATCTCCAGTTTCAATGTCCTGACCAACAGATGGATGACTCTGGTAGTCATTCATTTCTTGGTATGGTGTAGAAATTACTTTGCATACAAGGTAAGAGCACATAATATTTTTTTACAGAGCTGCTTCATTACAAAGAAGCCTTTCTAAACATGAACTTATTTTTCCTAAATGTTTGCTCAGGATGCTGAGGAAATTGGGCTAATATTAATAATTATAACTTTATACCAATTCTGAGCCCCAGTTTTACTTTTGGAAGTCTGGATGCCCTAGTTCAAGATTCTGGATTATACCTGAACCTCATGCAAGCTCATTAATTCTTAAAAATAACTGAATCATGTGGATTGTTTTATTCATTCTAAATGTTACCAGGGGGCTGCTAGGTATTTATGTATTACACATAAATTCAGAGAAAAGGAAGAGTTCTGTAATGCAGTAAGTCTAATCTATGCAATGTGCTGCTAGGCAACAAAACTAACCAGCTTGTTTGGCAGATTTCTGCAATAAACCAGAGTGATTTGGTAGCCCTGATTCATCTTATAACCTCAATATAATAGCAATAACTTTTAATACAATGACTTGGTATCTAGGTCTACAGATTAATTTAAAAGCTATCAAACCATTTTTGTGAATTAGTCTGAAAAGTGTATTTATAGTCACAGGAATTCATAATTAATTAGGTTTCTCTCTCTAAGTATAATCAACCAGCCAAATACTTCATAACTAATATTGACAGGACAAAAAAAAACATCTAACGTATGGCCTAATGTTCTGACCGGGCCATATTGACCTTAATGGATTCCTCTGCTTTAATGGAAGAACCTCATCATTTCTTACATGGCTGGTATGTCAGAGAATCTAAAGAGGATATTTGGAAAACACCACATACCTGTGTTTTTCAAACCCACCAACTCACTGAGACAGAGGCTTGTGTACCCTAAAGATTAAACACCAAAACATAAGAAGAGCAATGTAGTATATGCAATCCGGTGCAGTGAGGAGTGTTCAGAGCTCTACATTGGAGAAACCAAATAGTCTTTACACAAAAGGATAGTCCAACACAGGAGAAGCAACACCACAGGACCATAATCAGCACTTTACCTTCATCTAAAGGAAAAAGGACACTTATTTGAGGACACATATGTTCACATTTTAGACAGAGAAGACAGATGATTTGAGAAAGGAGTAAAGGAATCCATCTATGCCAAAGTGGAAAATCCTTACCTCAACAGAGGTAGAGGACTCAGACACAACTTGCCCCCATTTTTCATGATGCTCTTGCATTAATCCCGAGGAAGATTAAAACCATTTCACAAGTTCATTAGGGAAGCCAAACTTAAAAACCCACTTGGGGATAAGTAAGGGATTTAGGAGTCGAACATCTACATCCCAAAGTAAAAAATGTAGCCATCCTGGAAGATGTATATGGATCCCCGAAGCAACTTTTTTCTCATACTGAAAAAACTGCTTGGATAAGCAGTGAAACATCTCAAATCAACAAGAAAAGAAGTCCAGTTGCCATGACTCAATCTCCAGACAATTCTAACTGGATGATTAAGAATCTTCATTGACTTTTGATTCGTATTTTTTCACTCTTTTTTGATTGAATTCAGTTCAAAAGATGAATAAATAACAAAGGATGGGTTCTTATCTCTTCCAACATATTTCTAGTTTGAAATACTGCAATAGAAGTTTTATAGAACTTATGGCTTAATAATGGATCATGGAATATTGCCACTGATGCATTTGGCACATTGCTGTTATGTTAACTTTTCAGCTCCATTATACACGCTCTTAAAAGTCTTTGCCAGTATACATTCTGTTTAAAGCCTTTGCCATAAATATATCTACTGAATATAAATATGCTGTACAAATGGCTGCTGCACTGAGGTAAGTTAAAAGAAATATTTCCAGTGTCAATATAAATAAATGCATAAAGCAGCATAGTTCTGCTGCCAACTAACAAGGCTGACACTGTCTGAAACTACATATTTTGACAACAGAAATTGTGCTATGAAGAGAAATAGACTATTTAGCTTGTAGCATCCTAGAATAAATTCAAAATGACATCAACAGAAGCAACTGAATTTTTCATATTCAGACATCACTGTTCTTTAAAAAGTGTTTCAGATAATGAATACTTTTTAATCATTTATAAGGAACTGGAAGCTTTCAGTATGACTAAAAAAAGAGACTTAGATCTAAAGGAACCATATACAGAATGTCCTAGTTTGGTCTCTATGTCCATTTTTATATTTTGTCCTCTCTAATCAACTGGAAATATTCAACATTTGAGTAAGTATTTCACTTAGATTCAAGACTGGCACTGTCCACTCTGACTGGTGTTCCACTAAAAGTGACTTCAAACCTACCTCTTGCTTTTGTTGCATTATTTAGTTGTATAAAAGAAACATTGCTTTTTTTGTTTCTTTCACAGAGAACAAAAGAATCAGGAAGGAAGGAAGGAAGGAAGGAAGGAAGGAAGGAAGGAAGGAAGGAATTTACTGGCTATTTCATTAAAAGATGGCTAATGAAATTCTCAGGTGCATTTGCCTCCTAAGGATGACTAATTGACTGCAGCACTGCACGCATACTTGACAACTCTGTCATCTGTCAATGAAAAGTCTGCCTCCATTGTATACAGATTTTATATTCATGCTTTTTAGTAACACATCAATATTAATTACACTGTTCAATTTCTAGCCGTATTTAATTTGATTGCAGTCTAGCTGTCAGAAGGATATGATGATTATGTGATCCAGCCATGTGATTAGTATATACCTCCTAAACTATATCAAGGATCATAACATTTCTCAATGAATTAGGATGGTTCCAAATCTTAAAATCGTTAGTCCTTTCCGTCTCTCTTCGTGCTGTGTTTGAGAGGCAGCTTCTGTTGAAAGATAGTGATAGGCTCAAATTTATTTATTTATTAAATTTCTACCCTGTCCATCTCACCTAAGTGACTCTAGGTTGTTTACAAACAACATTTAGGATTAAATCTGATTTAAAAAATCCAAATCATTGCCAGCTGCCAGCAAAGTGAGAGAGAGAGAGAGAGAGAACTATAACTCTTTGCTGCCCTATTATTATAATATTATTATAAGACAATCTTTGTCCTTCCCAAGGCCAATCTGTAAACATCAGAGCTGAATAGAATTTAAATCTAGGCTTCCAAATTTTATCACTCAATAACATATTTGCGTGCAATACATAAAAATCTGCTTAATGGATTAATGGAAGAGTTATTGGGTTTTCGATGGAAAATATGATATAATGCTGAAACTCAGGTTTGAGACTGATTTTCCACATGATAGTAAAAATATAGCAGTAAGTTATAATAAACTATAATGAAAGTATAACAATTAAACATTGTAACAGCTGCTTCCAAATTTGAGGACAACATAAAAAACTGCTGAAAATGGGGCCAGAATGACCAGTAAACATGTTTTTTGGGCTGTATTAAAGCTGTCAAACTTTAGAATTAAGAAAACTCTGTCTGATTGTTTTCATGGAAACTAATTCTTAAACATAAATAATGAGGTAAAGCAGACTTTCTCCTCCCATGTAAGAATGATGCAATCTAGGTCTTTATGAAGGAAACAAAGAGGCTATATAACTCATGCTTGCAGCTAAGACAGGCAAAGATCCTTTTTCTTTCTAATTAATATTTTTCCAGCCTTACAGCAGTGATGGGGACACATGCATGCGTGTGCGCATGCGCACACACATAACTCAGAGGAAATAACATGTGGGCCAGCTGCTTGCAATAAAGCAAGATGTCAAAGAGTCCTGATCGTTCTGCTGGTTAATTATCTCAAAACCCTGGTCTCTCTCTTTCCTATACTAAAGGGAAAAAAGCAGTGGCAATTTGCTTTGCGAGAGCCGTTTGGTACAGCGGTTCAGGCCTCAGGTGAGAAACCAGGAGACCGTGAGGCATGAATGTCGGCAAAGAGCTGGGCGACTTCAGGCCAGTCACTCTCTCTCAGCCCTAGGAAGGAGGCAGTGGCAAACCGTGTCTGAAAACCCTTGCCAAAACATCTGCAAGGACTAGACCAGGCAGTCAACACCGACTCGAGAGCACCAAAGAGACCACCTGCAAGCGTAGGATTTTTACTGACAGATGCTCAGCTGTGCCCTAACGGTCTTTTAAATAAATAAATACGCACATATTGACCTTGATATTTTCTGTTATTTCTAGTAAGAGGGCCTTTACGTTCTGATGAGACCCCTCCTTTGTGTGTCCATGTCACAGGGGGAAAAACATCTTCTTTCTGGAATACAGCGGTGGAAAAAGCAGAATCTCTGGCACTAGTAAATGGTCACAACCCAATAATGCCACCAGCATTTCCGGCCCCCTTTACAAATCTCCATCAGAGCCATACACTTCATATAGATGTATTTTGGAGAGCTTCCATCTGTATGGTGAATATTTACAACTCTGAAACCTTTAGGAGTACATTATGTGTATCTACTTTCACTTCGGTGCACTGCCTCATTATTATGGTAATCTTCTTTCTCCGTGTGTTTATATAAGGCTTGTTCCCTTAGTTAGGAAACAAGAATTGCTTTCATAGTTGGGCTTCCTCCAATATCTCCATCATTAATTATAAACACATTTTCCACGTCAAATCTTTTCACACCCTTTGATCTCCAGCTAGCTATTTAAAGACCCGAATAACAGCACGTCACCGATGTTTGGCAAGAGCCATAGAGTCGAAGGGGAAAAAATTCTGCATGGAAACATTGATGGTTCTTAATTGTGATTTTTCCTCTTTCCCTCAGACTACCTATCTTAATTGTTTCTTCGCTGTTTTTCTCATGAAGAGGGCTGCCTTTTAGCAGCAAAATTCACCTATTACCAACACATTGTTGAAGCAATCTACTATTGTAGTTGGACTGAATTATATCGAATAATGCTTCCACACTGCCACCCTACAGGACCGAAACATTATTACTATGCAGTTACTTGGAAACTGAATTGACGTTAGGACTTTGTTGAAATTAATTGATGGTTTAATCCTTGAAAGAATGATTTTGCATCTCATTTACCTGCCATTTCACCTACATATTGTTTAAACTAGTACAGCAGAATCATCAACACAAATGATGCTGTGTAAAAACTTAAAGGGAACAACGGTAAAGTATAATCATATGCCTTGTATATGACGCATCACAATATAAAAGCTAAAGTGATTAGAAATGACACATGAATCTTAGATTATCATCTTTTCTCATCTAGATATAGGGAGAGAGGTAAGCAAAGTACTTTTTGAACTTACTATTATTACTTACTAAATATATATCACCACATTCCTAAATATTATCCAAAATCAGACTTTGTTATGATTGGATTCTGAAAGAATGTACAAAATGCAGCTTTGGAACACTGTCTTCTGTTCCGATTGTGGTGATCAGATCTAACATGAGTTCAGTAATAGGAAACAAGATAATGTATTAGCAGCTGCAAAGGATATGAGATATCAATGACATCATCAGTGACAGACAAATATGAGTATGTATGTTATTTGTGTATCTGAACATTATAACATTATTATTTAAATTGTGATTTTTCCAGGAGACAAAGTTATGACAATGTAAGTCCATCCCACTCTACAAACATCAACATTTTATTTCAGTATATTTTATGGTTGTAGCAATTGGTTTCATCAGTAACTTGCTGACATGTTATATGCCTTGAACAGAATGTTTTTATGTCTACCGTTACACATGGGTAAAATTATCACTGAGAGATAATAATCCTAAATATAAACGTTTTGCACTTCTGGCATTTTGGACACTTGAAAACATATGTTTTCAAGTCCAATATTGTTCAATATTCAAGTCCAAAATATCATCAATATTGTCCAATATTGATGATATTTTGTTACTATAGATAACATATTAATTGCTAAGCAACTTTATTTACTTTTCATATGACACATTAAGTTAATGAGAATGTAGCAGACAGTTAAAGAAGAAAAAAGGGCATTGGAAAAATTCCTGAAAGACAGTGAAGAAGATGCACTAAAGCTAATTTACCAGGAAAGCTTACTGATTACTGGAGAGATGAAATTGGCATACAAGAAAGTCCAAATGAAGAACAGAAAAGAAATATTGCACGCAAAGCATTACATGGCCAGTACATTAAAAAATAGAAGGAAAAGCAGATAATAACAAGAGCTGGCAATGACTAGGAGCAGGAAAATTGAAGACAGAGACAGAAGGGCTAATTCTGGCTCCAAAAGACCAAGCATTAAGAACAAATGCATAAATGGCTAGAATTGAGAAGTTGACAACAAACAGCAAATGCTGTCTCTCAAAGAAGCTGAAGAAACAGTGAACCACCTAGTTAGTTCCTGCAAGAAGATCACACAGACTGACTGCAAACAATGGCATGATAAAGTAGCAACAATGGTACACTGGAAGATCTGCAAGAAATACAATTGGCCTGCAAGCAAGAACTGGTGGGACCATAAAATAGAAAAAGTAATGGAAAATGAAGAAACTACATTGCTCTGGGACTTCAGAATCCAAACAGACAGACAGCTGCCACATAACACCCCAGATTTAACAATTGTCAATAAGAAGGACAAAAAAGTCTGGATAGTGGAATGGCAGTTCCTGGAGACAACAGAATAGAAGAAGTGGAGAAAATCACAAAATACAAAGACCTGCAGATTGAAGTAGAACAACTGTACCAAAAGAAAGAAAAGATATTACCATTTGTAAGAAGGGCTTTGGGCACAATTCATATTACTTGAGCATCATTGGTATTGACAATATCACCACTGGAACAGTTTACATCCTGCAACAATACTTTTAATATTATTAAACAACAACTTCTGCCTATCTCAAGTCTTTGGAAGGACTCAATAGGTGGACAAAAATGCCAAATCCAATCTCAACATCTGGCTGTCTGTACAACCCAACATACTAATAATTCAATATTTTGGAGAACAGCTTGTTGATCCCAGATTAAGTGTGTGTTTGATCTTTGGACTTTTCAAATGTTTGTTATTACTTGCGGTAACATCGATTAGAAACAATATTTTCCTAGTAGCAGTTGCTAACCTGTATTTGGTTACATTTTCTATTTCTGATGACCTGATGATGACAGACATTTGAACACAATTTCAGTTTTTGGAAATCATTTGGGCAAGGTAAGATCAGAAGATACCAGAGGAAAAATTGGACAAAGATGTTGCCTCGTGTCTACACTTTTGACAAGGGGAGCAAAAACCAAGCTCAGCTGCCAGCCAGAAAGCTGTACTAACCAAATCAGTACCTGCTTCTTATACATTGTCTGTTTAAATGCAAAGTAGGAATTTGGTGTATGCACAACTGTATTGGAAATCTTGTGTGTTTGATGCCAAAGAGGCAAAATAGGGCACTGATTAATAGCATAAAAGTGAAACTTATGATTCAGAAAATCTTGGGTAAGAATTTTGACTAATGATCTTTCAGAATATTTTGCGGTCTTTTTTTAAGAATGCATTGTTTTTATTAATTCATACATTAAGTTAACTAACTTTTGAAAATATTTGAAGATTTGTGTTTTTCTGTTATTCCTCATTCTCCCCCCGATTTTTCTCCCCCCGAGAAAAGTCACACTGTTGTTGCGGTGATTTCCAAGTAGCTCGAAATCAAACACTGAGTATGTACAGATGCTTTTCTAGCCATGGTACTAGCTTCTTCAAAACAGAAATTGAACTTGGTAACAAATGTCATGTCCTTAAGTAGTGTTTATGTTACATGGTTAGAACCAATTGCTAACTGCCATATAGACATAATCTTCCTCCTTAGCTGGATTATTTGGATTTACAAATACTGCCATCTGGTTAATGTCATCAATGTCATTAGGTGAACACTTTGGCTACAGATGACTGGATTCTAAAGCTTCCTTCTCAAAATCTTTAATAAGAATATTTATAATAGCTGATGATAATCATGACTCCACAACTGTTCTCAATTTCTATTTGTAACACTCTTCATTGGAAATGTTTAAATTAAACATACTTGCTTCTCAATTCTCAATCAATCTGATATTTGATTCAGATCTACTGTGAAACTGTAACCTCTCACCAAAGACAATTTCATCTTGAATTTGCCATGAATAGAATTCAGATAACATTAAACTCAATTCAGATATCAAAAACACAGTGATCAATCTTGCAAGCCACACAAAATATACTACCAGTACCTCTGTGTTTGCTAAAAAAATAAATTCTGCTATTATTACCAGAAGAAGTCAAGTCTGAAGTAGACAATCACTCAAAAACTTCTAACCAGAGATGCAGAAAAAATTACTTGAGAAAGTTGCCAAATATTAAAAAAGACTAACGCTACTCAAACCAAGTATCACTAAAGGAAAAAACACCACCACTAGAGATTTGAAAAGCAGTGAAGATCTCATTACTCTCAAAACTGACAAATGAATTGCCACAGATGGAATAGATAAGATACATTAAAGTAGAAATGAAGAAGGCGATCATGGATGATCTGTCCATCCTGTCCTATTGGAAACAAACTTGTCAAAATTAGGGGAGCAAGATTACCTCCATACCTTTAATTTATATATTAGTTGATAAATTCTCAAACTGGCACCAAGCTCATGGAACTATTCCACAGAACCACATGCTTGTTCTTACCATGAAGGAGTTGCCTACTGTAAACAAGGCTATTGCTCAACTGTCCACCAATGGAGGAGAAGCAGCGATGCTTAGCTCTACCATGCTAAGACTAGGCTCAGACTAGGGCATGCACTCGTTTTCAGTTGAATTATTCTTGTCTTCCTCTACTAGTACTTCAGTCTTTGCTTCTGACACTTCATTTCTTGAAGCTTCTCAGTAAATTAGTTGGGATTTGTGAGTACTGAAGCAGGAGGCTTTTCCAGAACAATCCCACTGGTGCCTGGGCCATCTCTCATTGCCAGAAGCTAATCTAAGCAATAAATGAAATTACCTGGGAAATTCCCAAAACACCTCTGGAATCCTCTTGGATTCATGCTTCACCCCATAAAGATACAACCATGTCAAAGGCTTGCTGCAATAATGCTCTCCAATTCCATATCAACTTGCAACTGCTTTGAGGTAAAAATAAAGTCTAGCACATCCATATCCTCCTTTAATTGTTATTAGACCTTACTTCCAGTTGTGGGGGGCACCATGTAACAGGGTGAGCTCCCATTACTTGTCCCAGCTATCGCCAACCAAGCTGTTTGAAAGCATGTTAAAATGCAGATAGATAAACAGGTACTGCCTAATTAGGTTGGAAAGGTAACAGCGATCCATGTGCCTTGGCATAGAGCCATGCTGGCCACATGACCACCGAAGTGTCTTTGGACTAGGGTTTTTATGTATGTTCTCTCTGCTTTTTCTTTCCAAAATTGCAATTTTGTAGTACAACTTCTAGTATAGTTCATAACTCCAAATTGTTTTGAAAGGTGTTTGCAGAGGCTCCCACTATTATTCACCTGCTTCTGGGCAATTCTACAAAGACTTATCTCATAAGGGAACTGTAGTTGACTTGGACCAGAGAGACCCAGATTCAGGACCTCATTTCAATAACATGACCCACTGGGTGACTTGGCACCAGTCATTCTAGCTCAGCCCAACCTCCTAGAGTGGTTGTAATGAGAATAAAATTAGGAGAGGCCTTCATCAGTATTGAATTTTCAGATAAAAATAATTCATAGTGTATTTAGAGTACTCATGAGGTTAAAAACAAAATCATACATATTTACATGAACTACATCACTCGATAATCTCGGTTATTGAGCTAATGTCCTTTAGCACTCTGTACTCTATTTTAAACCTATGGTTTCTCTATTTCCCTGACTGCAAAGGAATAAGTTGATGGTAAAATCAATGGAAGTCAAGTACAGTGGGGCAAAAAAGTATTTAGTCAGCCACCAATCGTGCAAGTTCTCCCACTTAAAAAGATGAGAGAGGCCTGGAATTGTCATCATAGGTATACCTCAACTGTGAGAGACAAAATGTGAAAACAAATCCAGAC
>JANHZU010002346.1:107034-120568 GCA_032468055.1 Acrochordus granulatus | reverse complement strand
AATGTCCTTGATTAGGCAGCCAAAATGCCTGGAAATATTAGTTTTCATATGAGAAGCTGTTAAGGGACCAAAAAAAGTGAGAATGAAGGAAATTCTAAGATGAGAATTGGATGAGAATTCTGGAAATTGCAATTCCCAACTCATCTAGTGTGGAGTAAGTGGGAATGAGTACTCTAGGTTTTCCTCTATTATGCAGAGGGTAACATAAAACCTGTTGCTTTGCATAGAACACAAAGTTTAATCCACTCTGCACCAGCACTGAAATAGGATCAATGACTTCTGGAATTGTAATCTGCTACAAATCAGAATAATTAAATATATTCAAGGAAACAAATGAGTGACATGCTGATAGCCAGAATTTGAGACCAAACTGCTACCATGTAACAGGGTGAGCTCCTGTTCCTGCCAACCTAGCAGTTCAAAAGCATATAAAAATGCAAGTAGATCAATAGGTACCACCTTTAGTGGGAAGGTAACAGCATTCCATGTGCCTCGGTGTGTAGTCATGCCAGCCACGTGACCAGAGAAATGTCTTTGGTCAACACTGGCTCTTTGGCTATGAAACAGAGATGAGCACCGCCCCCAAGAATCAGTCACGACCGGCAGGGAAAACTTTACTCTTACCTAGAAATAGTTCACAATCCAGTTATCATTCAGCTATTTATTTTCTAAATGCCCACCCTTTTTAAAATTAAGCCATGTCAATAATACCTATCCGATCCTCCTTTTAAAAAATATTTTGGGTAATTTAGGCAGTTGTCTCATGTGGACTTAATGAGGTACATTTATTGGCTTACACAAAAATACAGTATTTGCAAGAATTCAACAAAAAAAGTACCCTTGTAAATTAACATACATTTCTCCTTTATAATAGTTTTACTTACTCTTTTTTTCATGGAAGAGAAGATGCATCAAGGAGATATTCTTTATATATTTTTAAAGTTTTTTAGCACTCTTTCTAAAGTAAATAGAATGATTGATGTAATAATATCAAGCTTTTAGACATTAATTTATTGATAGTGTCTACCGATAGCATAGAGAGAAATAATGATGTGATGTCACTGCGAATACAATATTTAGGTTTCATTTCACATCAGGCAAATTATTGTCATTAATGCAGTCACTTCTTTTTATAGTACACAAGAGGAAAGTGGATAGCAATCTAGATCCAAAGAGAAAACGATTCAGAGTATATTCAGATGTGCAGGTAGTCCCTATCAATAACTCCTTCAGCCAAAGGGGATTGCACTACGGTTGAGGAAAGCACCTGTGCAATTCCAGGAAAAGAGATGGATTCTTTAAGGGATCAGTTATATACAATATTGTATAAGTTGACTGTGTTCTGGATGCTAAAGGCTAATTTACAGTACATTTTTGGAGTAATCCAAAATTCCTTTGTACAGAGCAAAAGCTTTTTTGTTGTTGTTGTTCAGTCGCTCAGACATGTCCGACTCTTCGTGACCCCATGGACCACAGCACACAGGCCTCCCACTCCTGCACTGCCTCCCAGAGTCCTCCCAAGCCCCTGCCCACCACTCAGACAATGCTACCTAATCATCTATCTCTGCCATCCTCTTCTCCTTTTGCCTTCAATCTCTCCCAATTGGTCTTTTCCAATGAGTCTTCTCTTCTCATTATGTGGCCAAAGTACTTGAGCTTCAGCTTCAGTATCTGTCCCTCCAATGAGCAATCAGGGTTGATTTCCTTTAGGACTGACTGGTTTGATCTCCTTGCGGTCCAAGGTATGCTCAAGAGGTTTCTCCAGCACCACGATTCAAAGGCATCAATTCTTCGGCACTCTGCCTTCCTTATGACCCAACTCTCAAAAGCTTTTATTTTTTTCTTTAAGAAAAATGATGTTGTATGAGTGCCACCAAGTGTTCTTTAGAGAGAGTTGAGGTCTCTGTAATGTCTGATTATATGAAGTCACTCATATTTCAAAGGATAGGAAAAAATATTATCTTATCAGAAATATTAAAAAATTATACTGTACCGCAAGGCAGATCAGTTAAGACTGACAAGCCTCCAAAGTTTGTACCTTCCACTTCACCTATTTCTTTCTGCATAGTCTGCTATTATATTTCTGTATGCATCTGTCCAGCAATAGCTGAACATCAGCCTTTGATTTCTCTAGCTTCTACTTCAACATTTGCCCTCACATGGTATTTGTTTTACACTGGAGTCATATTGCATTTTTTCCCTGGAGAGTTAATGGGTGTTAAGAGACATTTGTATCTGTAATATGCACAGTCAACTATTTATATTCTGTTATGCAATTTCTCAAGATCTTGAAAAGATCTCAGTTGGATCAGGAAGAAGGTCTACCACTCCAGCATTTTATTTCCTAGTTGCCTGCAGAAAGGCCAAAAGTAGTTTCTCATTTGAGAAGACAAGACAAAAGAAAATAGTGTGTATACACAGACATGAAATAATGGATTTATTTCATCCATCTTCACATCTTCCTAAATCAGTTGATCAGCAGTAGCCATACTTTCAGCCTGTTTCTCCTGATCTCAATGAGAATTAATTTTCCCTACAAAAATCTCTTGTTATGGATAGTATTACATTTTTTTCTAGCTGCCTTTCAAGTTTATGGTGATTATAGACTACACTGCCCCAGAAAGAACCTTAAATTATACAAACAGAGATGGTTATTCTACATTCCATATTTTTCTCCTGGTTCCAATAAGAAACAGGTTTTATTATTAAAATCTCTGTACAGACTATATTATTTACTTGCTTTCATTCTACTTACTTAGTATATAGTGCTTAGCTGCCTTTCAAGATTATGGTAATTACAGACAAGAATGTACTGCATGGATACACACTCAAATTATGCAAACCATAAAGTGGAAATGGTTATTTTAATCTGCATTTGCTATATATAGCATATGTCAAAGTGAACCAAAGTGTGTGTGTGTGTGTGATCATCCCAAGCTATTTTGTTGCCTGAGTCAGAGTAACAAGTAATATTCCTCCCAGAGAAGGTACTTAATATTCCAAGGCTTATAGATGAGAAAAAGAATCAATCAGGAGGTTTATAGGAAAATAATATAAAATCGGTATGATCTAACAGAAAATATATTCAGAACTGAGATGACTAAAGTTATATGCAACTATTTGCAAATTATTTTCTTTTCAGATTTTTCACGTTTCACTTCTCCAGTTTGCTTGTTTATAGGCTTATTCACACATTCAGGAAAACATCTGAGGCTCAAGGCATGGATTGGGATAGAGCTATGTGTCCTGGCCTATCTCTACATGTGCCCCAATCTCACCCTATAATTTCAGGCTTCCCTGAATTGAGCAGGGAGTTAAAATAAAGTAAGGACTCTGATTTTATCAATGCACAAGGCTTTTGTCCATCGTTCACACCTCAATGTGAAAGTTTTGAAATTAGTGAGAACAGACTATCTGAGAAAAACAGGCACTTCTTGATATACCTTTGCGCACTCCTGCACTCTTTCCAAAGAAGTAGTGTTTCTTTGGTAGCATTTGCCATTTACGTGTATCTTAATATAAGAAGGAAAAGGAGGGGATGAATTTGACTCCTGATGGAGGACTTTGCATATCTGGGGAGCACTATGGAAGAAGCCCCTCTCCTGTTATTCAAATACTTCAAGAAAACATCTGATTAGGTGAAAATAGTATTAAGTAAGTAAACAATAAACTCTTCGCTGTTGTTCAGTTCTTGAAATCCTCTCCAAGGCAAACTACACTCTGGCGATTTCATAGATACTTTCTGAGAATTTAATATTCTAAGAATAATTAATAAGTTATGAATGGGACCTAATGATGCTTTGCTTCTGAGGCTGGCTTTATGCTACCCTTTGACTATTTACTATTTAAATGACTATTCTGTCTATTGACTATTTACTATCTAATAAATTACTATATATTATTTTGTTGGATTTTTTTCAAATATATAAGGCCAATGTCCTTTTGGTGATCTCTGTTTTTCTCTCTGTGTGTACTGTGTGTTCTAAATGTGTAATCAAATTTGTAGACATAAAAGACTTTAGCACCTTTTACCAACATAAAGACCCTTAGTGCTTTTAAAAAGAAGGAACTGGCCATTTCTGATGTTTGGGGTTTTTCTACAGCCTGAGAGAGTATGTATGTGTGTGTTTATGTATACAGTATGTGTGTGTGTATTGTGCGTGCATGTGTGTATAGGTCAAAAACAGTTCTCAAAACTAGAGACCACAGCTTTGTTTTTCATTTTTAGAAAAAACACTGTGCTTTTATACTGCATTGTTTGACAAAATAAGTAAAACTGAAGTAACTACAGAGCTTAATGACCATGTTGATAAATTGTACAGAGATTCAAAAGAATCAAAAGTGTATTTAAAACAAAAAATATATTCTTTGCAGATAAATGCTATTAACTAGTTTAAGTGCTCCACGTAGATGGATAAACAGGTATGTTATTCTGTGTAAAATACAACAGCAGCCAACATACTGAAAAGACATAGCTTGAGATAGGCATTGTTTCTGTATATAAGACTCGCATATAAGTGTGAAAGCTCCAAAATCCATTTGTGCTAACTTCTGTATTTTCAAGAAGGTCCTATTTTTATAGATGCAATTCCTTAATGTTAATGGGAGACACATTATTTGATGGCTACACATGGCCCCAGAGAGTGTTTCTCAGTTACAAGAATATCTGTGTGAAACTTAAATTAAAATTTAGAAATGTTCTTCTGTTACAAACAAAATATTCCCTTTGGCAATTTAAAAATATTATGGTTTTAATTAAAAGGGCTTATGAGCTTATCAGAGAAATAGCAGATTTTCAGCCATGCTAATCATTTTTGTACATTTGCTATTTGGATTTGCAAATTACCTGATGGTACATTTAATTGCTTTAAGGGATATGATTATTTCACTTCTGTACAGTGCTTGAAACAATCATTTTCTTGCTTTCTTTTTTGTTTTTTGCTAAGAACTGAAAAAAAAATAGTGCAGAGAGTTTTCTGAATGTTAGGGGAAAAAAACAGGCTTCCGTGCTCCTGAGAAACAAACCTATGTGAAATATATGTAGATTAACAGACTTCAAACACTAAATCTGCTGCTCAGATTAATACAGGCATAGTAATATTTTTTCCTTGAGCCAAGACAGCCAGTTTGGTGTAGTGGTTAGAGGCATCAGGCCAGAAACTGGGAGATTGTGAATTCTAGTCCTGCCTTAGGCACAAGGCCAGCTGGGTGACCTTGGCCAGTCACTTTCTCTCAGCCCAAGGAAGCAGACAATGGCAAACCACTTCTGAAATTTTGCCAACAAAACTGAAAAAAACTAGTCTAGCAGTCACCAAGGGTCAATGGTGACTCAAGGGCACAAAAACTAACAAGTAATCCCTAAACCTTATTCCCTTAAGGAATAGGGAATGTTTTTCTGATAACTCACTTACTTCTTGCCATCCTTTTTTCTGATATTGACTTTTTTCCCCCAAAGAAGAGAGTTTAGAAGAGTGACAAATATTTCTTATGGGATATTTGAATTGATCTCTTGTAGAGGACTTTTCAAAGAAGGAAGGGCCACTCTGCATGTTGCTCACTCCAGTGCAGTTTTAACTAATTCTACGTAGAAATAAGTCTAAATTTAATGAGCTTTAGGTTGCAGTTTTATATACTTCTGGATTAATATCTAACAACATACATTGCTGGAGTTTTATTTTTAGGAATCATAACAATAGGAATTTTTTAATACTGAATTTTAAAATAATGGTATATGAGGCTCTGTTTTCATATTTGATAGGTTTATATTTCTCTCAAGACAATGTGCATTGCACTTGCTCTTCCAGTTTTTCCATCCAAAGCAACCCTGTCTGGTAGTTACACTGAGAGAAAATAACTGATGCAAGGTCATCTTATGACCTTTTATGGACAAAGGGAGAGTTGAATTTAGGTGACCTAAGTTCTAGCTTAACTAATCATTACTCTGCTATAGCTTGTCATGTGACCAGCAAGAAGATAGGAGATGAAAAGCAGTTTCCAGTACCCTGACAAGTCCTCCTCTTTTGACTGGGATTTCAGAAGGTCATAAATTACTTACCCTGTGCAGTTCAGTACAGCTTCAAAGATTTCAGGCATCTAAGGTCATGTTTTCTTTACACTAAGAAATATATTCATTAGAAGATATAATAAATCTTCCTGCTTCTCTGTACAATTTTATAAATTCATATAAAATGCCATCACATTTGACAATGTTTAGTAAGTGAAACTCAGGTTCCAGTCAATTAGCCAGGTAGTTCTCATTGCGATTTCTGTGTTTCTTAACTGCCCCTTGCCCAGGCAACAGTTCTGGCAGAGGCTCCAGAGCAGAAAGCTTCTCAGTTGTAATAGATGAGGATGACACATCTGGCTTGGGCAGTGAAGTAATAGCACCACTGCTGGGCATTGGGTAGACAGGTGGCAGTCAAAGGGCCATTCAGATATCTGACAAAGTGAGAACACTAACACCCCAAAACAACACGATAAAAAGGAAAACAATGATCAGGAGCAGCTGTTTTTAACTATTCAATGCAACTCCATCTCAAAAAACTATTAACTAACAACAAGTATATTAGGTGCGTCTCATAGGAGATAATGAGAGAGGAAATTCTCCTTGCCCAAGGTTGCCTTAAGTACTAGGTAGCTTGGGAGAAGGACCGCATCTTTCTCTGCATTGTTTGGTAACTTACATTTCTTTCTCAGTTTCTGCAACACTCAGGTTGTCACCCACTTTGTTTTTCCCTACTTCTTCTTCATTACCTGCTTGGTCTTGTATATTCAGGAAGAAGACAGAGCATACCTACAGCTGCTGTTGCAATTTCTCACACTGTGCCTACAGTTTGATAAATAGATGAGCACCAATGCTGTAGGAAAGGCAAAGAAAAGCAAGCAATCAATGGGAAAAATCCCTGTTTGGCCTTTCTCTGGGCAGCTGCAGGTAGGGCTCTCTTTCTACCATTTTCATCTTCTTGGTTACTGTTGTACCATTTGTACCACAAAGAGCCTTACATCTATTATTGAGGGGTCTGAACAGGGAAACTGAACTTTAAACAGAAATGATAATCCTTTACCGTGACTTTCTTGAAAACGATTATCTCACCAAGGCTGATACTCACTGCAGAAAATTAGTGGGAGAAGATAATATTAATGCATTTTCCTTGGTTTGAAATTATATTCCTCTCCATGCATTGGACCAGAAAACACAAACTAACTGGCTCAATGAAATGGCAAGGCCAACAGAGATGAAACACACGGTCAATATTACTCCAACTTTAGTCAGAATGCTGCCTATGGAACAACCAGTAAGCAAAGAATTAAGAATGTGTCTCTGTGCTCCCATAAATTTAAATAAATATATCTATAATTTGTTTAAATCTTACTTAATACATATTGTGTCATTTAAAAAATGTAAGTGCAGACACACCAGCGACTGATAGATAATGCACTTAAAGATAGCCACGTTAGACCTAAGAAGAAGAAGAAAAAATCTATCTTAAATATCTCTAGTAGGCCAACCAAAGATCACAGAATAATTAAAATTGGTCAGCGTATAGGCAACTGAAAGTAAGCAGCAGTTATTCCATCACTACATATTGCTAACTGGTTCAAAAATTTATGCACTACATTATCTTCTCATGCATACCCCAGGCTACTTTTTAATGGAACATTTCAAAATTACAAAAAGCAGTATCCAGTTATTCCTATCCTTTCACATCTGCCAAATGCTATAAAGAATTCTGGCCAGACGAAGTATGGGCTTGGATCAAGCACACCTCTTTTTCAACTCCAGCATTGCTATCCACTGACAAAACATCCTAAATTTTGTAATCTATCTGAATTCTTACTAGAGTGTGCTAGTCCCATTCCTGTTTGGATGGCCATAGGATGGGTCCTCAAATGAATAAAGGAAAAAGGAAAATGCTTGCAATTAACACATATGAAGAAGGATTCCTGTCCATTTCCTCTAAAATCCGGATTTTCTATGCGGAGACACTTTCCTTTCATGCTTTTGTTGTGAAAAGCATGTAACTCATTCAAGCTACTATTTGCAATGTGAGGTTGAAAGGAGAGAGAGGCTGATTTGAAGCTTCTTGGATCAAGTCTGTTTTTCTCCAAAGCCTCAAGAGTCTTCCTGCTTCCAGTGCCTTTCCAGGGAGGTGACATCAGCCCAGAAGCCCATTGTCACAGTAGGCTAATTCTCTGCCACCATCTACAACTTAAAGACCAAGGATTCAGGTCCCAAAGAGTCACAGATCAAGGCCTGGTGCAAAAATCACATTAGAATTAAAGGACATTTTAAACCCTTAGAAATCTGTCCTCAGTATCTTACTGGCTGAGGTTGCAATAACTTCAAGCAATCCTTTGAATGGTTTCCTTCATTTCAGCAGCTGCATTTAGGTGAGGAGAATAAAACTAAGCTCCTGGTGTCCTCAATTACGTGCAAGTTTATTACCACATGGGATGCAAGCACCAGTACGAGGCTGTGATGAGATCAGGAACATGCTGTGGGCAATTTAGCTGTTGTGGGCACTTACACAAATTGCAAAGCGACTGTGGCTAAAAAGGAGACCAATGAGATGGTTCCCTACCAACTTATCTAACTAACTCCTGGTTGCTTACCTTGGTCTTCTTTCTGAGGATGTGGGAACACTTGCAAGTCCCCCACCCCATTTTTATTTTCTAGAAAAGCATATGGAACATGTGTGGGATAAGGATACATGATTATAAGTAAAGTTAGAGATTGGTCTGTACTTTGCTTTCAGCCAATTTCCACATTTTTGAAATTAAAAATATTTAAGAAAAACATGGAACAGGAAGTCTTGTAGGTATCAAGACATACAAATAGACACCCTGTTGCATATTACTTCAGGGGCTGAGGCAGAGAGACATAAGTTTAGATCTGCTTTCAGCCATATGTGAGTAATTTTTATTCGCTATATTATGCAAACTTGGACTGTGAGTTAATTAGTATCTTCATTCTTTATGTTGTGGGAATGCACTGATTGGGTGACCTTAAGTCTATCACTTCCTCTCAAAACAATTTTTCTCAAAGGCTTGATCAGAAGATAGCATGTGGGGGATGTACATGATGAATACCACCTGAGCTCCTTGGAGAAAAAGTTACAATAAACACATCCACAATATATGGACAGAAATGGTTAAAATGGAAGTGAAAAGTAATCTATTAGAAATAATAATTTCTATAAGTGTGGTTCCTTTCTTCAAGGCTGGTCCCAATCAGTGTTAAGAGGTCCAGTCCATAGCTGCTACTTTATGGCATGCCACAGGGCTCAGTACTCTCTCCACTCCTTTTTAACATCTACATGAAGCCATGGGTGAGATCATCTGTCACCATAGGTTAAGATATCATCAGTATGCTGATATCAGTACATCTCTATCCCAGGTGACTCAAGTGTTGCTGTTGCTCCCCTTTCATGGTGCCTGAAGACTGTGAGGATCTGGATGGGGGACAGCAGGCTTCAACTGAACCCAGGTAAGACCTAGTGGCTTGGTCCATGGGTCTGGATGTGGGAGTTTAACATCTTTAGCCCTGGATAGAGTAGCTGTGCACCAGATAGATCTGATGAGCAACTTGGGGATTCTGCTAGACTCACAACTCCTACTCAATGAGCAGATGGCAGCCGTGGCTAGGAGAACCTTTGCACAGCTTCGTGTTGCGCTCCAGTTGCACCCATTACCTGGAAGCTTCCAAATGCTGTAGAGTCATTGGGAGTCCTTGTCCTTTGCACTCAAGCCCTAATCATCTTTCACCTGGACTATTGCAATGTGCTTTATATGGGGCTACCCTTGGAGAGCATTTGGAAGCTACAGTGATACAGAATGCAACTATAAAGACAATTCTTGGGATCCCGAGAAAGATGCATGCAACACCACTGTTATGCAAGCTGCATTGGCTGCCAGTATGTTTCTGCAATTCAAGGTGCTGGTTATGACCTATAAAGCTCTTCATGGCATGGGTCCAAGCTATCTGGAGAACTGGCTTACTCCAATGGGTACAGCCTGCCCTACTTGTGCTGGCTGTAAGAGCATTCTCCTGTTCCTGTCAGCCAGAGGATTTTGGCTGGTGGGGTTCAGGAGAAGGGCCTTTCCTGCCTTGGCTCCTGTCCTGTGGAACATCATATCTTACAAGGTGAGATTGGCTCCCACCCTTCTGGCCTTTTGCAAAGGATTGAGGGGCTCCAACAGGCGAGTGTCATCTGGGAGGTGGTTTTTAGACTAGAAGGCTCCATCTACTTTCTAGTCCCCCCATTTCTTGTTTATTCTTCATTTTTTTTACTAATTTTTATCACTGTACTGTTCAGGTTTTACTATCATTATATTGTAAGCTGCCTAGAGTTGCTGGTACAAGATGGGCAGTGAACAAATGTAATAAATAAATAAAATAAATATTTGAATGGCCACCTCAGTTGATGTGGGAGGACTAAACTGTCAGCATCAGGACACAGGATCAGAATGTAAAATCATAAGACACATATAAAGGAGCATTAAGTCAACACACAACAATAGCAATGTATGTTGTAAAACGAAAAGCCTATCTGAGTTCCAGATTTGATGCCTTTCCTCCCTTGAAATTCCAGTGTTGTGACACACAGTATAACATGTGTGCTGCAGCTAATAATGTTAGCAAAGCTTCTATCATCAAACCTTCCAAGCAAACTAATTATAAGGAGACTTTGTGGTGCCTCTTTTCCCTGGTGCAACACTCTCAAAAGTATCTGTGGCCAACTGTAACAGAGTGAAATTTGGAAGCTGTTTCTCTGTTTCTAGATGATATTAATTAGAAAGGATATTAAACAAATGATCAGCTGAATTAAGTTTGCTGACTCTAGATGGAGAAGCTCATTATTTCTGGAACAATTACTATAATCTTGATGACTAAGTAAAGGTAATTCATCCCAAGGTCACTTTTACTTGCAAAAAGACCTTTGGCGATATACTGATACTAGTAAGCAGCTGTTTGGATTAGACTCTATTATGTATGCGTTAAAACATCAATAATTTTGGACTTCTAATGGAAAGCAATACCAGCAGTAGTAGCCTCCACCATCTAGAACATAATCACCACCCAGAGAAGTTCTGAAGCATTCTCAAGCATCTTGATATGGTAAGGTATAAAAAGAGAGGCCTCTGTTTCAGGGAGAAACAAGTTCTGAGACTTGTGGGGCAGATGAGCACACCTTGACAACAAATGGGTGTTGAAAACTTGGAGCAATGTAATCAAGATTCAAAGTCCTTTTGCAGGAATGCAGTCCATACTTGCTGGAATCAGATTTATCTCCACCATTATTGGGGAGGTTAAAAATAGGGCAACAAGCTCAGGCGTCTGTGCAAATTAATATATTTATCTGTAGCCTGTCTTATAGCACGATGGTGCTTTGCTCAATGCATGCTTACAGGTAGTCCTTAGATTATGACCACTCTTTCAGCGACCATTCAAAGTCAAATCAACACTGAACAAGGAGGGCTTATAAATGATCCTCAGAATTCTGGTTGTCACAGTTTAATTCAGTGATGTGATCGCAATCTGGGCTTCGAGTGCCCACCTGCACCATGTTGCAGTGAGTGCATTGTTAATCAGTGCGCTTTGTGACTGCATTGCTTAGCAATAGAAATTCTGGTCCCAATTGCCACTGTAACCTGAAGATTACCTATCGTGATAAATTCCTATATTCAAGGGACCTCTGGGGCAGGGGGACCAAAAAGTCACAATGCCAGTTGTGCAATTGAAGCCCTGTCCCATTTTTATATGCACTGCACGTGTGGCCCATAAAAAAGAGAGCTGCCCTTCAGTCCTTGCCTCCACTTTGACTTTTTTGATATCCCCACCCCATTTAATTTTAATTCGAATTCACTCAATTCTAATGTCAGCAAGTCAATTGGAGGACACATTACATTCATTGCCTAGCATTTTTTAAAGGTTTTTATATGTTAAAAAGACATATGGCAATAAATGGTTCCTTATAATTTTGTCAGGACAGCTGTAGCTTTAAAAAATTAGTTATTTTCTCATTATTTTGGAATGAACACATATTCTTTATATTCCTTCTGAGATTTTCAATTGTTTTTCTGACACTATGGTTCAAGTCATACAGATATTATTTATTATTCTTTCAGGCATTAGCATGTAATGCAGAGCAGGCAAAAACTTCAGGCAAGCAGCTCAAAATGTTTTATTTTGGCTAGCTTTTAACGAGGATCACATTTTAGTCTTTTTGCTTATTAAACTGAATTATTTGATTTCCTCAGTTTGAATGCATTAAATTGATGATTATGATTTGAAGGGGTTTTTTCGGAAACTTTTTGTATTACCTCTTTTTGCACAGGCTATTTTTAAGTTCTGATAAAAGAGAATATTTGTAGCCCAAGGTTGAACTGTGGGTCCTTGGTGTTCTCTGAGCTTGTTTTTTTTTGCAAATGATTCATTACCCAACTAGGTAACATCATCAGTATTTTTAAGTTCATTTGATAAAGGAGCTGAAGAAGATGCAGAACCATTTTAAAAGCATTTTCTATAAACTTCCTCCTCCTCTTCCTGCTGTCTACTAGGGCTAAAGGCTGGTTTTAAGTCTAGGTAACTCAGGTAGTTACTTAGAGCATCAAATTTTAGGGCTTGCCAAAATTGAAAAGACTTCCAAAATATACAGTCTGAGTATAAAATCTGAGAATCTTTCCTTTGCTTTAGAACTTTTTCTTACTATGCTTTTTGAAAACACCTACGAAGTCATTTGAGTGGTATTGAGCACCACTCTAACCACATGATGCAAGTCAGGAAAAATACATTATTATTACAATTATGGATGACAGGAAGCTGATGGTACAACCAAAACAAGACAAAGTTCTAATAGGAAGGTACTGAGCGAATCATATGACTATCAGCTTTTTGAAGTTATACTTACACACTTGAGAGTTAAATGTAATTTTGCAGAATTGTTGCCATCTGACAAGTGATGACATCATTAAAGTATTGTGATGCATAGTAAATAGGATGAAAATGTCCAAGAAAAGAAAAAAAAATGGTCTGAGGCTGAAAATCGTTAAGTGTAAAGCTCAAAAGCACACAGAAAAAAAGAAAAAGTACGGGAAACAAGAGGTCACTTTTTGAAATTCCTAGCCACATTGGAAGAGGAGCCAGACCATAGGGTGTGCCAGAATATAAGTTTGCCTTGAGTGCCAAATATCTACAGCTGGGCCTCTCTTTTGGTGGTGGGATTGAACGTTAGAAGCTGAACCTACCCCTGTCTGCCCAAAACCCCAAATGCAGTGGATTCCTTTCTGTTGCAGGCAGTGAGAAGGAAAGGAAAGGAAACTGGCTGCTGAGTGGCAACTTCTGGATGAAACAGTGGCTCCATCAGGGAGTGGGCAAGCTTAGGAATAATCCCCCTCACCTTTTGAATCAGCCTTTCTTCTTTGAGTGCTGCCAGCGCAAGACAGGGGGCCTGGCGTAATGTAGTCTATGGGGTCGCAAAGAGTCGGACACGACTGCACGACTGAACAACAACAACAACTGCTTAGCATCATC
>JANHZU010002346.1:58646-70516 GCA_032468055.1 Acrochordus granulatus | reverse complement strand
TAAGTAAAGTTATCTCTTGTAGTTTCATTCTATGACATGGCTGTCCAGGCTCTGCTTGAGCGTATCCTGAAAAACACAGACCAACTACTTTTTCTAAGTAATTGGTTTCACTGTAAATCAGTTAATTAACCCCTAGTAGCTTTGATATAAACAGAATGGTAATACTGCTTTGCTTTTCAGTCTGTACAAACATATAAAATCTCAGCAAAAGCAGGCTAAACCATGCATGTTAATCTGGTAAATCATACTGGACATGAGTATTAGAAAGTATTTAATAAGAAAGGTAGGTAATTTTTGTAATGGAGTAGAAATTTATAACTATTTATCAACATAGTCTGGAATTAAAAGATCTGCACAAGAAGTTTTACATACTCAAGGGTGATTTGTGCTTAAGTTTTCTTGAACAACTGCCTTTTGTCAAACCTAAGAACACTTTCAATATTTCTGAGATGGGGATTTCCCATTTCACAGAGAACACTTGAACATTTAGGAAAATGTTTCTCAAATTCCTAATTCAGATGAAAGCAATAGGATGAACTCTGTTTTCTTCTGTCCTATCATGTCTGATACTTGGAAATTGCTGGAAAATTCCTGCAGTTTTCTTGGCAATGTTTTCCGAAGTGATTTGTTATTGCCTCCTTCCTGGGGCTGAGAGAAAATCACTGTCCAAGGTCACCCAACTGCTTTTGTGTCTATGTGTAACTAGAAGTCACAGGTTCCCAGTTTCTAGCCTGGTGCCTTAATTGGCTCTCATAGGATGATATCAAAGGCCCAAATGATAGATCTGTCATTTTCACACAACAGATTGATAACTGGAATGTATATAGACATATAAATTATTAAATGGGAATATGGGTGATGATTTCTGACTACGTACGTTAATTTTTTTGTGGAGGCTTACATATTCAGTCTTCCATATCTTAACTTTAAAAACTTGGACTATTTAATATATTAAGTATCAATATCTGCCAGCTCTATAAATAAAATGATAACAAACAACAAACCAAATCTCATCAAGCACACCATATGGAACAAAAATTATAACAATTTGCTTATATGTAAAATGTAGAGTCAACATCTCTGGGATTCAATACTTGAACATCCAGAAATATACCTAGAACTATTAGAGCAATAAACAAATAAACCCTTACCTATGAAAGTAAAGAAAATCAAGTGGAACAAAGTTACTTTTAAATAACTATTTATACAATGCCCTGAATATTCTTCAATCTAAGGGAAAATATTCCACTTAAGCAGGTCAGTTTAGCACATAGCTAAATCTACCCACCTACACAACCATGGACTGTTATACAGAGAGAGCAATAACATATGATGAATTTTGAGCTTGTGAAGTTGCAGAGGATTTGTTTTGTGTCTGTCTTGCATCTCTCTCTAATTCTATAATGTCCTGCATTCCTTGGTCTGAAAAGCCCACAAGTTTGCTTCTGAAATATTCTCATGGGATTGATCAAACATAAAATCAAAGAGGATGAAGAATGCCAGAGACAAACCTACAAAGAAACAAGCTACTTCAACAAATCCTGCTGTCTTCTCCTAACTACTTTCAAAACCTTGGCATATTATCAGTAAGAATGTCACAAAATTGTATTCCACTGATTAAAATAAAAATTAAGCAATATCTTTTCAATCTAGTAGTATGGCAATAGTAAAAAATTTAGAAGAGATTTTAATGCAGAATTATATACTGTATATATATATATATATATATACACACACACATATATATACACAGTATACTATATGTATGTATGTGTGTACACACACATATATGTGCAGAATAATAATAAATTCTAAGAAATATTTTGTAATTTCAAATTAAAACCTTTTCATCAGTTGGATGACTTGTGTATCTATTTTTGCTGATAGATGAACTGAGGATAAGAACTGCCTATACTTCTATGACTGAGGCAATGCATAAACTGTACACGTAAATAAAATAGTTCTGAAGCACAGTAATTCTAACTATCTGTATGGTTGGAAATTAAAATTGCTGAATTTAAAGGTTACAGTATAGAGTCTCCAGATGGCAGGTAAATTGAGGAAGGAGGAATGTATATTTCTTTTTTAACTCTTCCTAAACAGATACAGTATTTTCTGAATACTTCCCTTTTGACTGGTTTCATTTTGTGTTAATACCTTGACTGGAATTGATTAGAAATTAGTTTGGGGAAATGTTTACAGCCTTTCTGGCCCTCTTTCAAGATAATGCCTAATGCGTCTTCCGATTGTCCCAGTATGTTCCATATGGGTTGACAGGGGGTTTCCAAGATTAAATTCCTTTCTCGGTAATCAGTATTCTCTTTCTATTCCTGAAGACAAAAATCTGAAAAAAACTTACTGCTGTTGTGACATCCTCAGAGATCTCAGGATTATAAAAGAAACCTCAATAAACATAACTGAAGGTATTATGGTTGTTGACAATCTTGAGGTAAAGGCAACACAGCCTACAATTTGACTTATTGTCTAGTAGTTCCATTTATACAATATTTTTATTTAAAACTCCATTGCAATGGAGCAAAGGTACCTAACTGAACAGTAGGCTGCTGGCTTAATCCAGCAAACGACATACTATAAATTTCCTGTCACCTATACAGTACATTTAATTAATAAATAAAATATAATCTTGCCTGAAAATCTACTGGCCTTTGGAACCCCCCAAATGATATATAATTACGAATTTCAGAAGAAATAATAATATAGTTACAAATTTCAGAAGAAATAAACAGCAGCTTTTTAAATCTAAAACTGAAGTTGTACAAGTCATGACAGATGAAATGCAATCCACACTGATTCATAATAAAAATATGCCTAATAAGTAAGATTGGTATCACTCAGCAGAAACAGAGTCATTTTTGATTTCTTCTTCAGCTGTCTTTCTTTTTATCTCAAATTTGGACCCTGCTGTTTATTTAAAAATCTGTAATTTTTGCTAATTTGCTAGTTTCATTGAAAGATATTAATACAATGTTTCTTCATCCATACTATTTTTGTATTGGTCTGGAAAACACCCAAACAGAAGGTGAGTAAATATTTATAAGGTAATTTGGTCATACAAAGAACTCTGCCACACAAAGTCTGATACTTGGGCGTCACAGAGAAATTTGGAGTTAGGTCTGCAGTGTAAGGAAATTTTAATTGTCTGTCTATACCATCATCATGCTTCTTAATCATCTCATATTAATTATGATACTGGTTCAGTACATATTTTTGCTATGACAAGTTACTGTACTTCATAACCTATACTCCGAACATGATGTTTTTTTAGCGTTTTGCAGTTATGCAAAAATGGTTACTGCCACACTATTTAGCCTGTCTTCATCTGTGATAAACACAAAAAACTAACTCAAACATCCATTCTCATTTCTTAAGTATGAACTTCAATTCAAGACATTAAGTTCAAATATCAGAAATTATTACAAATAGTAAGAAAATAAGAGGGTAATGCTTACAAATTAAAGTCTCTATTTTCATTTTTTATATTTTAACAATATTTTTGAATACATATTATTGGATATTCAAAACAGTTGTTTGTTCTTTTTTATCAATAAAATATAATCTGCTAAAATTTATAGAACAGAGTTCTGAAAAACGCTATTTCCCATATTGATCAGAAACTGTATTCCTATAACTTACGCAGAGCTAGTAGAAAAATATAATTTGTTTAGTTTATCTGATGTTTCTTTGGTACAATTTGACATAATTATTTAAAACATTTTTTGCATTTAGAAAACTGGTCTATAAACAAGTGAACAATCTGTCAATTATTTCTCCCCCTCTAGCATACATGTAGTAATAAGAAAAAGTAATAAGCAAAAATACATATAGTAAGCAGGATCTTAATTTTACAATATAGACAATAAAATGTGAGAGACTGATTTGGTATTTAAACTGTGATTGTTTGGTACTATGTCAAACTATGGTACACTTTTTGATATTTTCTTATTTTTCGTCAATATGTTTATTCTAAAGATTATTTTTTGCTAGATTTTGATTTTATCACTGAATATTATCTCTAGTATGAATGAGATTAATATAATTGATATATTTTATAAATCAGTCAGAAATTTTGTTTAGGAAATATATAATTTATATTTCTTCAGGTTTCATTGCTTCCTTATCATGATATTTGGTCGATAGGAAGACTTCAGGTTTAGGTTTACCATATATAGGATATTTAAATAAATGTCTAGCCTTTGCCAAATTGTTAAGCTCTTACTTAACTCCACCATCTTTAAAATGCACACTTCACTAAATAACAAAATATTTAGTACTGCATTTTTGTTCCATTTCTTCTCTCTCCTCCAAATCCATATGGCTTAAGATCTTATTAACATGTATTTTAATCTAAATAAAATAAGCATTAAATATTCTCATCATCTAATATCATATGAAGATTTAGTGAGAATGTTCCGTCTGCCTTTTCTTCCTTTCTCCTATCTTGTATTCAGAACAGCAATTGGCAGAATCAAAAGCTGATACCAACAGAAGGATTACTCATACTTAATATGATATTAAATAATTTTTAAATTAAATCTTCCACAATGCAAAATTAAAAGAATTTTGCTCACAGGAATGATCTAATGTCATATCAAGTTTAGCAATACATAGAGAAGTTAACATTTTGCTATCAGAATGTGAGTGCCACAAACAACTCCTTGCCCCAGTGATATTTTTAATTCAGTCAGCTCGACTTATTCTCAGCTTTAGTTTTAGAATTATTGGATTTAAATGCTGCTATGCTTAGAATAGATTACTGATATCAGTGGGATCTAATAATAATTCAAAAGTGTCATCACATTTACTTCAGTATGTTTACAAATTACTAAATCTGAAAAATATGTAATTATGACAATTACTTTCTTTTAATCTTTTCTTCCTTAAGAATTATATGCTAAGATAATAATTAGAATTTGGGTTAAATCTTTAAAAACAATTACTATGGTAACGTCTCACCCCAATGGGGATGTCCCGCACCACCAGATCCAGAGGAAGAGACTTTCCCCAGATCCCATCAGCCAAGGAATTTCAGCTGTGGGAATCTAGAAGAAGAGCCTTTTCGGTTGTGGCTCCTGCCCTGTAGAACATCTTGCCCCCAGGGGTGAGATCTACGCCCACCCTTACAATCTTCCGGAAGAGCCAGCTGGAGTGGGGCTCTGATGGGGACACACCTTCAAAGTGGTTGGTGGTTTAATATTCACTCCCCCATGTGCATTTTTTATCTCCCTGCGCAGTCCAGTTGGTTTATTTTAAATATTGTTTTTATTCTGTTTTTATAAGTTTTTTATTGTGAGCTTCCAAAAGTCACTTTGAGTTTGGCAGCATATAATGTAATAAATAAAACCTACTTTTTCTCACCTTTTACTTAAAAAGTTATATATAAGTGTTTTTGAGACTTATATTGAGTTTTAATATACCCAATATACTTGTATATTGGTTGCTAGGCACAAAGCTAGCTGGATGACTTTGGGTCAGTCACTTTTTCTCAATCCTAAGGACAAGGTAATGACAAACCACATGCAAAATGTTAGTTAAAAAACTGCAGGGATTTGTCCAGACAGTTGCCAGGAGTCAAGACTAACTGAAAAGCATGCATGTGCATGCACACCCAATATTTTCATTCACTGACTCAATTAATCTTGTGAAATTCAGAAAAAAAAGTTGAGAAAAAAATGTACACGATTGCAGTCTTGCAGCAAAATCATATGTGTGAACAGGGTGGTTAAATGTATTGAAATACTTAAGATAATGTTTAAAGTATATATGAAGGGATAGAAAAGAACTGCCCATAATATGTTCATTACATGGGCTGAAGTAATCCAAATCTCTGCATGTGATCAAGAGCCCTGGTTATTATTTATGGTCTGCCATCACATAGATAGGTGACATGATTAATGCATTGTGGTAAACCATATTTTGTTTATCTGTGGTGTGGACTAATACACATTTGATTGGGCTAATATAATAATACAATGTTATCATGGTTTATAAGCCCAATTTCTAATGACATTGAGGGAATGGGGTCCCAGCCTGGAGATGCTTTTACAGTACAGAACTTATTGTTTCCACATAAAGCTATCAGTTACCAATACAGTTCACTGAATTCATTTTCTATTTTTGACAGGATCTTTATAGTAAGGATGCTCTAGTATTTAAATAGTATAAAATAAACTCTGATGGGAGACATTTGCCAAGTTTCCAAAGTCTTAAACTGCAGTGATTATAGCCTAAGAATGAAAGAAGACTCCAAGACAGCCTGTTCCAATTGCTAAGGGACATGTTCTCACATCAGAGCTTTCAGGTTGGAGCCAACTTGCTGCTATGACTGGCTGAAGCCAGATCAAAGTGAGCTGGAAAAAAACTAATGCTTTCCATTGGGAAAAAGAACAATTTCCCCTCTATATGAACCTTCCATGTCATAAAGAGCCTGAATATCAGCTCTTTGAAATAGGTCTTTGAAAGATGTCAAGGAAAAAACACCACTGGGATTCCAGAAATATGACTATACAGGCAGTCCTTGACATATGACTGGTTGCTTAGCAAATGTTCAAATTTAGGATGGATTGCCCCCTCTAAAAGGTAGTCACAATCAGATTCCAAAATTCCAATGGCTGCCTTCCTTCTGTGATCATGTAACTGTATTTTGGGCACTGGTTGCAGCATCCCATAGTCATAACTGTGATTTACGTTTTTTGCTGAAAACTAATGTTTACTTTCAGTTTTGGGGAAAATGCCACATGGTGAAAAATGGCTTCACTTAACAACCACAGCATTTGCTTAATTACCATGGTGTTCACTTAATGACTACCACAAAAAAAGTTCATAATCTACGTTATATCCATCACATCTTATGACTGTAATGGGCAGGCTCCACAGTAATAAATCAAGGACTATTGTATAAACAGCTGTAAGATATAATAACAAGTTACTGAAGCTTGTTTCTCTCTGCCCCAGCTTATATCAAGGTGCAGTTATTTTGAATTTCTTTCTCACACTTTCCATTTTCTCAGAACTGAATTGTTTTTCTTCTTCCTTAATGGTTCATTCAGTCGTTCCCAAAGATGTTTACTTTACATTACACTGAAAAAGGTCAGAACCTGCAGTGTTCCAATTTAATCAGGTTAATTGAGGAATTATCTCTCCCTAATTACATTTAGCTATCCCATTTGGTCCAGCAGGAGAGGCATCCTTTATGTCTCATATACTAAGGAGTGCTATCTGAGCAAGCCCAGGAAGAGACCTCTGTTGTGAAGCCTGCCTTTTGGAAAATCATCCCCTCAGAGATTAGACTGTAAGGCTTTGAAGATGTGGCTTTGCTACTGGGTTTGGGGATCTGGACGTATGGCACAGCCAACTCTGAATTTTGTTGAGTATTTCAGGACCTCCACTGCTGATTTTGATGATTTTAATATGTTTTCATATAATTTTAATATGCTTTAAAATTGGTTTTATATTGTATTTTTAGTTCATTGTTGTGAGCTGCCCAAAGTTATACACTCAGATGGCCAACTCTACTTCTTCAGTTCTGTACTGAAGCTTGTTTCTCTCTGCCCTAATGGCCTATCACAGGGCAAACTGCCTTGCCTCTACCCAGCCATGGAACTCTGAATCTCTATTTTCCTCCAGTTACCAAGAGACCCCAGTTTTTCTGTCTTCCATGGTCAAAAGGATTCTGTACTGACTTTGTGGAATGCATTGTACTAGGTCATTATTTTCACTAGTAATATCCACAAAACCAGCCACCAAAGTCTACCACGATATTCCTACTGGCATCTTCCCTTACCATTCCTGCTTCATTCTTCTCCTAGCTGCCTATTTCTTCCTCATCCTGATCTAACATGGATCCTTTGCTGTTTCTCTCTTTTCTTATTGCCTCTTGGAAAGTACAATCACTACTTTCAACCGCAGCAGCTAAATTGGATTCACACTTTATGTCTAATGTCACTTGCTGCTGCTGCTGTTACTGAGGTGGGTGGTAATGCTGTCTACCAATTGCAGAAGTAAAAGGGGCAGTTTCCAGGAAAAGGACAGGATTTGGACTTGGTGGGAGGCAGACACATCCCTTTTTCTCACTCCTGTAGCAACAGAGAAGTAGTGCCCCTCAGGTGAACATGGCAACTGTTTTGAAATCTTTGATGGCACTACCCACCAGTTCTACACCTTCAGAAACTGTCAACAGCACTTATCCAATGTCATGAGGGAGTGCAGAATAATCTGATGGGACAAAACAAGGGAAAAAAAACAAAAATATTGTTCTTTGCATAACAGTGAGATACAGACACTGCAATAAAAATTGAAGGGTTGTCCTAATGTACCCAGTCTGGTGCAGCGGTTAAGGCATCAGGCTTGAAACCGGAAGATTGTGAGTTCAAGTCCTGCCTTGGGCACAAGGCCAGCTGGGTGCCCTTGAACTGGTCCCTCCCTCTTAGCCCTAGGAAGGAGGCAATGGCAAAGAAAACTTCAGAGATCTGTCAAGGCGGTCAGTGGCCAAGAGTCAACAGTACTCAAAGGCACAAAACATCCTAGAAATGAGAAAGTGCAGCCCTTAGAAAAAAAGAACAGGAGGAAGCAGAAAGCAATGAGTCCTGTGAAGTCGCTCATGAATATCGGAGCATGAAACAAATTTATCCTAGCTTCTAACTATGACCCTTTCCTTTCTTTCCCTCCTTGTACCACAAGCTGAAGTATCACAGCACTTTTGTTCGCATTGTTCTGAGCTTCATTTCTTCTGCCATCTGCACCAGCAAACCTATTCAGCACTTACTGTCAACCAGCTACTTCCCTATCTGGTGTAGCCTGAAACACATATTTACTTTTTTTTTTTGGAGCCCAATCACGGTCTTCGTTTTCACCAAACCAAACAGATAAATTCGTACCTTCGGAGCAGCTTCCGTCTGAATCGATCGATACGCTAATGCGGGGAAACGAGAAAGAAAAAAGCAAAACAAAATCGAGCCTGACGAAAACTACTTCTATTTGTCCTCTGCGTATTACGAAATCCTTCACAACGAAAAACGATTCTGAGGTGACTTTAGTAACAATGCAGTTTTCACTTCAGTTGTGTCACTGAAACGGGCAATGCTCCGCTAGGCACAGAAACTACGTTCCTAAACTTAAGAAGGCTGACCTGCACGTCCATAGCTCTTAACGCGAGCACAGCGGCCTCCTCGACCGGGCGACACCCCGTCGGGTCAGGTCGGACCGCCAACCATTTTGGGAGAGAAGGTGAGAACGGTCATCTGACGCAGCCGCGACTTGTCGAGGAGTGTGCGCCGACGAACCTGCCTCCTTCCTCCTCATCCTCCGTTTCGCTCCGGGCACGCGTCTTTTCCCTGAAAAGACCCTCGGCCTGCCTTGCTCCGAGCTCGACCTCGCCGTTTCTCGGTTTGGAGGGTCTCGACCTCGAGCAACCCCGTCTCCCCGAACTCGAAAGGGGTGTGGGGGCCTTCACGCGACTCTCCGGTCCCTCCCCCCTCCCCCATCGCCTCTATCCCTCTCCCGCAATTATTCAGAAATTTTAAAGAGGGCGAGTCCGACTCCCCCCCCCCGCCAATCCCTCCCACCCTCGAAATCCGGGGAAGGGCCGCCTCTTACTGGAGGAACAAGGGGCGGCGGGAACCTCCGCTCGGGGCCTCTCCCGGCGAGTCCCTGCCGGTCTGGCGGCGGGAAGGAATTCGCGGAGAGGCGCCCTCCGGGCGGAAGGCGCGGTAGCTCCGGCGCTCCGGATGCGGGGCACGGCTTCGCCTCCCTCAGCTCCGGCTCCCAAATCGGCGCGCTTCGGCCCGGCCTCGTCTCGGCTCTTCGCTGCTGCGCCTGCTGGGCGCCTCTGCTGAAGCCCCGTCGGTTCAGGATGAGAGGCGCGCTCGCTTCCTCATTTCTCGCTCGCGGCCCGGCGATTTCCTCAGCTGAGCCCACTTCCTCGTCGGGCGAAAGCGCCTCGGGCTTCGTTTGCTTAAGAGCCTCTCGGGCCCTTGGGGAGCGAGCGCAGAGGCCCGATCCGGGCAGCCCCCCGCTCAGGCCGGGAAAGGGGGCTTCAGGGACTTACGCGGGGAGCTGGCGCCTTCAGACGTGGAGCCCCACCAGCAGGTCTCCCCGAAGCTTCGGGAACGAAGGTCGGTTGTCGGGTCCAGCGCCCGCTTCTACGTCCTGTGACCGTAGGAGCTCAGTTACGTTGAAAACTTTCAGGACGGACGGCTGGGCTACTCTGCTGCGAGAAAACGACAGGCTGACCGTACAGGACGAACCCTTAACGCTGATGCGATTGGCACGGACGTTGCGGATTACTTCCACTTGCTTTATTTTATTCCATTTACTAACTCAGCAATAAACTGGAGCTTTCTATTCGGTAAATACTTAAATTGAAAACAAGATACATAAAAGCACAAATAGGGGATGCTCGATTTGATAAGAATTGCATACAAATTGCCTGTTATATTGACTTTGAAGAAGAAACAAATCTGATACGATAAGTGATCTAACAGGAAAAATAGCTTTCCTCTGTTCAACACAGCCAGGAGCCTGGAAGGAGGTACTGTAAGTAGGAGAGGCACGCCAGGTAGGCAGCTGCTAGGTTGTCTTTTGCTTTTGTCCCAACTTGTAGAAGGCAAGCAAGGAAGAAAGTGCACCATCTTGCTTACTCTCTCTGACCCAGATTGACAAATGATGGGGCCACGTTGTTGACTTGAGCACAAACAGTCATCTTTCCCTGCTCTGTGGGGATTAGAAGATTGGGGAACAGATGAGCAAACACCCCATTTTCTCAACTGCTGGTACTTGCTTCTCTTTATGGCATTCTGATGAGAACTGAGCCAAAATAGCCTGTTTTTACATATCAGGCAGTGAGAGAACTGAGACAGGAAGTGCAAGGAGATAGCCTGTTGTGGAGGAGAAAGCAGGTGGCAGCAACCACTACACCTATCCTTCCCATGGAGGGAAGGGAAAGTTACAATATGGAGGCAAGAAGCAGTTACTGATTCCTTTCATTCATCCTTTCTCTTTTGGGGGGTGGGGGAGTGGATAGGTAAAGATATGAAGACTTGAATTGAATGAATTCAATTCTTCGATGCTCAGCCTTCCTGATGGTCCAGCTCTCACAGCCATACATTACGACTGGGAATAGTCTGACTGTGTGGACCTTTGTCAGCAAGGTGATGTCTCTGCTTCTTACTATCTTCTTCTTTCTGCTAAAGAAGAGAAACCAAGTGTTGTCTTTAATTCTTACTCAACCTTTGCAGTATTCCAAGGCCTGAGAAAGAATGTTGGAATGACTCTTTTGCCAGTCATAATCTTTCCTTTCATTATTCGAGATATAAATTCAGTTTTTTTAATCTGTGCATCTGAATTCTTCTTACAGGCAGTACACTGATGAGGGTGCTGCCCTGTGTGCCAAATTCAGTCTGCTGTGCTGATCCAGACAAACAGAAGGAGCAAGAGAAACAGCTTCTGTTTCCATGTTTTTGTTAATCCTCTTCAAAAATCAGGTAACAGGTACAATGTGACTGCTAAACCTCCAATGTTGTTTAGAGGAGATCATCTATCAGTAGACTCTATATTTATTTCTAAAGTACATTTCTTAAAAATGTCAGTTGCTATCTTACAAGAGTGCCAGGACCATCTATATCAAATTAATTATGTTAAATGAGCATTTAGCGGGGGGGAAATCAGTGTTTTGAAAAGAGTCCTTAGCCATTGTTGCCTATACAGTGGTGCCTCACAAGACGAGATTAATCCGTTCCGGAAGAACGCTCTTAGCGCGAAATGCTCATAAGGAGAAACGCAGTTTCCCATAGGAAACAATGGAAAGTCAGATAATCCATTCCACGCCCCCAAAAATATTCACCAAAAATCATTTT
>JANHZU010002346.1:13160-28190 GCA_032468055.1 Acrochordus granulatus | reverse complement strand
CTTCTTACCTAAATTTAATATGACTTGGCTAGTCTCATAAACTGTACTAAATTGATTCAGGAAACTTTTTTGAAATCATTAATTCTTCTGACTGGTATTCTGCTTAAAAAGCAATTATTTTATAGGATGGTAAAATGGAACTGATCCACTAATGAAATTGTACAAATGCAGAGGGCAAAAGCTCCACTTTGATTCCAATAATGCAATCCTATTTTGCCACTCAGAGGTAAACTCCAGTTTGGTGGAGTTTAATCTCAAGTAAGTATGCAGTTCCAGCCTAAGGATTTTTTACTCTCAAGATGGGCAACTGACATTATAATATGTACAGATGAGCAACACCTGGCCAGGTTTTATTCTCTTTAGAAACAGGGCATTGAAATCTTATTGGCATTTTGTAATATTTGTAGGAATAAGATCTTCAAGTTGTTTATGGATGGAAGCACAGCTTAAATTTCCAAGAAGTGTATTAATTAATTTTAATTTAAATTAATTAATTTAAAAGACCTATGTGACTGTCCATCTTATGAAACAAAAATCTGGTTGGCTCTTAACAATAATAAAAAACTCAAAACAGTCAAAGCATTTCTTCAATATCAGATGTTGATATATGAATTGCAATTTAAGATGCTTAAAAAACTAACATCCCCAGCACTTTTGGGACTAAAAGGCACATTGGGAATTTTGAAATAATGGTGTGGGTGCACTCACATAATGGGTCAGTTGAGACAGGATCTTTCTTTTCACAAAATACGTGTCATGGCAGAAAGCAAAATGATGCGGTTCCTTCTGGTTGCTTGATATGGGAATTTTATAGTCATACTTCTCAGAGTGTATATATTCATGATTCGTTTATCTTAGCCATTTTGGCTTAGCATGATATGCAATTTTAACTATTTCATTTGTTAAATATATCAAACATGTTTATAAAAATTAATGCACAACATAGCTTGTATTCAAATTTGTCTACATATTAAAATAATTGAAAAATAAAGCTCATTCAGGAGTGCAATTTCTATATAAGTTATCATACTTGGAATAAACTCCATAGGCAATGAATTCCCATGTTACCAACATAACCAAGTTTGATTGATACCTGAGAATATTACTTTTGCTGATATGAAGACAGTAGGAAAAACTGCAAATGAGACAAAGTTGCTTTGAACAAGCAGCAAGAAAAGAATATATTGACTGCCTGAGAAAATTTTAAATTTAAAGAAAACCAAAATTTTAGTTTTTTTAAATTTGCACTGAATAGGCACACTTGGAATGATGGAAACTGTGATGAGACACATGGAGAAAACCAGCCTGGAGATGACTCCATAAAATATCCAGATTTTTCTTTCATTGATAGATCACCCTTCAAATATGTGCTATAGAACTCCTTATTCCCATAAACACAAGAAAAGTATATACAAAATTATCCTGTTTAGAGGATAATTAAAATGTTCATTAGAGAGATTCTTTAATAATTATATGAGCTGTCTAATGAGAATTGTAATATTAGACTTATCTTGTTCAGCCATATTTCGCAATTAAAGTACCTCAAGCCTTCAGAATCAGAGCTCATAAAAGCAATTTAAGTAAAGTGCTAATAAATATGTCACATTGTACAGAATGATTTGCATAATCTCAGAACAATTTTTTTTATTTAATTTTCAAGTTCTTATTGCTTTTTTTAGAAAACTTTAATCTGAGTTTTGTTAATACAGTTTAAGTATGTGCATTTTTCTCCAATTTCAATTTGCATTCTTGCCAAAGTTGCAGTATGACTCGAATTCAAATCAATTCCTATATACATTCAAGAGTTTGGAGAGAAAAAGTGTGTAAACATAAAATGGCTGAAGATTTTTATAGTCCCAATCACATAGCAGTCTAATTTTCAGAATAGCACCTAAATTAATGCTGCAATCCTATAAATGTGTTCCTACAGTCTGTACAGGGATAACTGCATGATTCAGCTGAAGCCAAAACAGTTAAGAGTGATTTATCTGTGAGATTTATAAGATAATAAAGCCATTACTTCTTTTGTTTGATTTGTGGCTCTTATATTGTTGATTGTTTCATTTTGTCATACCCAAAGTTACATTATTCAAGTTAGGCACCATATTTATTCAATCAATCAATCAATCAATCAGTCCAACTTTTCAGTAGAGCAACCATTTCTGGGCCACAAAAATCCAGACAACCGTAAATTAATCTCAAAGATCCTTTGCTGCTAGCTAAGTCCTGAAGTGGCAGCCCTAAACTTTAGTAAACCTGATAAGCCTAAACAGTAAAACACCTTAACTCATTAAGAATGAAATTTAATTAATTTTTTATTTGACTGGTGGCATCTGATGGTCAATAAAACCATAGGTAGGAATATAGAAAGTTGTCTTATAGTAAGACCATTGATCCTTTAGATCCAATATCATACATCCTGATGGGCAATGGCTTCCAGGATTTTTGCCTAGAGTTTATTCTGCCCTCTCTTGTGTTCATATCAGGGTTCATTTGTGCAAACAAATCAGAAGCTCTGCCATTGAGCTTTGAGTTTACCAATATAATTCAGAAATGCAAAGACTGTAGGGCTGGATATTTGGGTTGACGGTTTATTGACAGGGAATTGATGGAACTAACTTCTCAGAATATATAACAAATTATGATTACTGTTAACCTGGAAATGGAATGTGAATAATTGGATGTTTTAAAAATAAGACAGAAATGTAATCACAAAACTGTAAAATAAGTATGGAGATTACTAAATTGAAGACACACATGAGTATTTAATCATTTTAATCACCTTAGAAAATGCAAAGGGGTGTGCCTAAATGTTCAGTTCAATTTCCTTCTCTCCACCCTCGTGTCATCAACCTGTTGGGCACACTTTGGATCAAAAATGTATCATCCTTTCAGTCTTGTTCTTTTAGCTATCATCATAACTACCATATTATTATCCTCAAAATTGTTTTTTCCTGCCATTTTAAACCCTAGGCCTAGGTAGTTTAGATATATTTTGTCAGTTTTATTTTCCAGGGAAATTCTCCTTCTAACTGCCTAACTTCCTCTTCTACTTCTCTTCTTGTTTCTTCTCCTCTCTTCTCCTTTTTTCACATCTGAATTTTTTTTGTACACTCACTCACATTTTCTTAATTCTTTTAACTTCAAATGATCCAAGGAGCTAAGATTTCTATTGGACAGGGATAACTATAATATTATCTCTGTTTTGCCGTGTTAGATTGAGCTACATTTCCACAGCTCAAGTAAGCAGCTTATTGCTCTTACTATTGTTTTGCATCAGCCTCAGAATGCTTTGATTTTTTCTCAGGACACTTCTGTATAATCACTTTTTTCACTCTCCAATCCCTCTAAAGCATTCTCAGACATTCAGATTCAGGTACTTTATTGGCCAAGCATGATTAGACAAGTAAGGAATTTGACTCCTGTATAATATATATAGCTCTCAGTATATTTGCAAGACAATAGTAAATAAAATAACATAAATAAATTAAATTATGTATTCAGCAATAAAACGTGGATCCAAAATTTGCAACCAGTAGAAAAGGAAATACAGAAGAATATGTAGAATTAGAATCACAATCTATTGATAAGTATGTACATTATACACATTATACAGAACTTCTGGATTAATTTAGAATTCCTTGCACTATAGTAATCACTGTGTCCTGTCATATAGCATGAGTTAAGTACTCAGCTGAATGATGGCATGCAGGGAAAATACTGTCCTTCTGTCTGGTTGTTTTGATGTGCATTACCCTACAGTGCTTTCTGGAGGGAAGAGATTCAAACAATATATGCCAGGGTGTGAGGGGATTGCAGATATCTTCTCCGCCCTTCTCTTGACCCACACAATATGCAGGTTCTCCATGGAGGACAGGTTAGCTGCAGTTTTTCTTTCTTCAATCCTGTTTGTTGGAGTCTGTACTTGTCCTGCTTGTTTACTGCAGCAAACCAGACAATTATAGAGGTACAAAGGAGAGACTCAGTGATTCCTCTAAAGAACTGTATCAGCAGCTCTTGAGGCAGGTTGAACTTCTTGAAGTGATGCAGGAAAAACATCCTCTGTTCTTGATGATGAACAATTGTTAGCCGTCCATTTCTTGGGATATTATAGAGGTAAAAACCCGAAAGACTGTACTGCTGATACCGTATTGCTGAATATGGTAAAAGGGGGTGAAATAAGAGGACTCTTCCTAAAATCCACTGTCATTTCTACAGTTTTAAGTGTATTCAGCTCTAAATTGACTGCACCACAGGGCCAGCTGTTCAATCCCCCATCTGTACACAGACTGATTACTGTCATGAATGAATCCAATTGTATTGCCTGCAGACTTCAGAGACAGAGGGGTCCCCAGGGGTGCAGTCTTTGGTGTAGAGAGAAAATAGCAGCAGAGAGAGCACACAGCCCTGAGGAGCACCAGTGCTAAATTGTCCAAGTACTGGATGTAATTTTCCTTAGCCTCACCTGCTGCTTCCTGTCTGTCAGGAAACTGCTTATTCACTTGCAGGTATAGACAGGCACAGTGAGCTGGGTCAGTTTGTAGTGAAGAATGGCTGGAATGAACACTGAGCTGAAGCATTTTGCAAGTGGCTCATAACTGCCTTCAGTTCCACAGTCTTCTAAGGGATAGCTTCAAAGTCAACATTTCCCTTGCAGGAAAAATTAAGGTGGCTGAAGCTCAAGAACAGTTTCAAAGAAGAAAAGATGATTCTTCAAGTTACATAGAGGACAAAGATCCAATATTTTCTTCTGGAAACTTTTAACAAGTTGCTTCTTATGTTGTAGATGATCTTGAAATAAATCATCTTAGCTGCCAAAGAGAAATAGCAGCAGAGGATCAACACAGAAGGGGACTTGTGCAACATAAGCATTTCTTCATAAAAGTGCATTAAGGAAGGCTTTATTGAGACAGAAAGTTCTTATCGTTAAAATGAAATGAAAAGATTTCCTTCTAGTCTACTCCTTGGGTTTCTTGACTTACTTTGGTTCTCACTACTATGGAATTCTCATTTTTATAAATCTTTAATCCTGCTTAATAACATGTGGGGAGGTTTTGCAGCCTGTGCAACATTCAATTTCTTCAACTTCCTCTTTCTGTTGATAGACCCCTCCTTACCAATAATGTGTACGTGCATGTGTAAACTGTGAAAAAGGTATATGCAATTTAGTCATTAATTTCCTTTTAATGTGATATTTTACTGATGTTCACATGTAGTTTTATGATTAGCAGAGCACTACATACACAAATCTTGTTGTTGCATTAATGCACATCAATCCACAAAAATGCAGTAGTTTCTCAACATTTATACAGAAATATATGGGGGAAATAAAATAAATTGAACATATTGAAGTCTGCAGAGGGCTGTACATTTTTACATGAGAAACAAAACAGAGATTTACATAGGATTATTGATGCATCAATTTCACTTCAAAAGCAACATCAATATTTCATATTCCCTCAATCTGAGGAGAAATTTTAAAAAAATCCTTGATGGAAAGTTCCTGAAATCTTCTGCTTTCATGGATAATATCACATCCTTTCCATATTGTGAAATCATCAAAAAATAAATTTGTATATTTTTAGAACTGATATGTATGTTAAGATTCCATACAGAAAATTGCCCTAAAGCAGGCCAGTGAATTTCATAAATTCAAGCTTAATTTTAAAGTATTAATCCTTGGCTTTCAGCAAACTTGTTGAACTGTGTTTAATTTTACAGCATTTATTCAAATAAATATGATGTTAACAGAGTAATAAGGTAAGAATCTTGAATGCTTAGCCTGTTCACAGCAGAGCCATTATTCTCTTTGTTGAGACAAAAAGACAATGTAATTTGTGTCAGTGAAACAGTTTGCATCACTTTAATTGAATGTACTCTATTTAAATGCACTTTGAAGCCTCCAAAAGCCTCTTATCTCTTCTACCGTTTGCAGATTCAGAAAAAAAACTTCTGCACTAGTACAACAGAAATGAAGAAACCTTTCTTTTGGAAAAGATAAAAGATTCTAAGATGGGGCTGTTGAGGAAAGCCTTATCTTGCAATCTGCTCTTTGCACAGCAAAATCCAAAGCATCTTCCAATTTTCTCCATCTTTTAATGAAGTCTGACTAGTTCAAAACCAAGAAAATAATTAGACATTACAAATATGGCTATTACTCTCAATATATACACAGCAAAGGACTGGCAGATCCATAAATTATTTCATCATCATACTTAACATTCAGGAGATACATATATGTGAATCTGATAATAAATAACCATTTCTATTTTACATCCTGGAATCAAATGCTCATGATGATTTCAGTGAATTAATAATTACGATCACTTCACTGATCTGATCTGTATTGTACATTCCAAGAAAGAGACTTTCTCACGGTTAAGTTTTATGGCTTTGCAAACTGTTCTTCTCCTGTATTTCATTTTGAGATTTTTGATGGACTGTTTACAAATAGATTGTTAATAAGTTTCTCATATTTTTCTCACTGCAGGTTTTCTTTCCTGGTTGAGAAAAAAAATCAGACAAACATGCCAGAGCAAAGTAATGATTACAGGGTGGTGGTGTTTGGAGCAGGAGGAGTTGGCAAAAGTTCACTGGTCTTGAGATTTGTTAAAGGCACTTTCAGAGACAGTTATATCCCTACAATTGAAGACACTTACCGGCAGGTGATCAGCTGTGATAAGAGCATATGCACTTTGCAGATTACCGACACAACAGGGAGTCATCAATTTCCTGCCATGCAGCGCTTGTCTATTTCCAAAGGACACGCATTTATTTTGGTCTATTCTGTTACCAGCCGGCAATCTCTGGAGGAACTCAAACCCATTTATGAACAGATATGTCAGATCAAAGGGGATACAGACAGCATTCCAATCATGCTGGTGGGGAACAAGAATGATGAGGACCACAACCGAGAAGTACAAACCACTGACGGAGAAGCTGTGGCAAAAAAATGGAAGTGTGCCTTCATGGAGACCTCAGCTAAAATGAACCACAATGTAAAAGAGTTGTTCCAAGAGCTACTGAATCTGGAGAAACGAAGGACTGTGAGTTTACAAATTGATGGCAAGAAAAGCAAGCAGCAGAAAAGGAAAGAAAAACTGAAAGGCAAGTGTGTTGTCATGTGAAAGGATCCTTATTCCAGAGCAGTCATGTAGATGTCTTCTTCTGACTGTGCCAAGTTTTGTGCCCCTAAGCCATGGGAAAATTGGAGGAACTGTTTTATTAATAGCAATTTTGAAAGCAAAGTACTTTAATCAGGCAGTTGTTTGAAGTAAAAATACTTTCAAGGAATTGTCTTTTCATAAATTAGCCATCAATAAGAACAAAAAAAATGTTCCAATGACCCAGTGGTGTCTAACTTCCAGATCATAAACAATACCATATCCAGAAGAAAACTACTGTGATGTCAGGATCTGGTAATTAAGCATTTAAAGATATATCCTAGTGTTATGTACAGAGTCATGAAAGATGTGTCTCTCTGTGTGTACAGACATCTATACATACATTTGGCAAATTTTATTTTATTTAGACATTAGAAAAATGATTTTTCTGGATTGTAGGTTTTTTCCTTTTCTACTTTGTCTTGTTTTATTCTTACAGGTCCCCTACCCTGCTAAGTAATGTGTGAAATAATGTTCATTCTGTGATCAGTCTTGAAGCCAGAAGAATTACTGGCTGTATAGGCAAGCTTCAATAACTTTCAGTTCCACTTGCAGGTAGTTCAGTTCAGAGTTGGCCGTTCAAAATGCATGGCAATTATTAGAAAATAGGATACCTAGGAGAGAAAATACATTTGACCAAAGGGTAAAATTAAACAATATTTCCATAATTCAAAACTTTCTGCATATTTATTTTTACCAAATACCAAATAACATTAAAATTGTTCTATAACCTGAAGAATTTCTGATTTATATGGTCATCGAGTGAATTACAGTTACAAACGGTCAATTGTGAAAAATTAAAACAAATACAATTTATTTATTATAGATTGGGTAGGAATATTTGGGTTGGGGAACAATCATATGTTACCCTGAGAGGAGCCAAAGAGTGTACTTGTTGTGATGTTAGAGACAGGGAGATCCATACCTTATGTCACTAATGCAAATTCATCTGATAGATGGATGTGGTAATTTTACCTGCACTATTCAGCCTCAAAAAGAAAGGAGTAGTATCTTAGCATCCATACACCTATTCCAAAATCTGGTTGTTCCTCAGACACATAAATAGGACTATTAAGACTATACAAAAAATCTGCAGCTGGTGCAGATAACATTTTACCAGTAATTGGAGGAAAGTTAAAAAAAATCTGTTCTTCTCCATCTGTCCCAATTAGAACAGACAAATAGCCCACTCCTGCTGCAACAAACCACAGAAGTTGTGAATATAAAGATGGATTCACCAATAGTTCTATGTTTTAAGTGACCCTTAGGACATTAAAAAAATGCTCTCACTCCTCAATACATCTTTTTCTGGGCACAGTAGACTTCAAAGAATGTCACTAAGGAAGGAACGGATGCAACATTCTCACTAATAGGTTGGCAGTGCTGTATAGAACAAAGATACACTATCAAAATACTTGGATGCAGTCATCCAAGAATTCAAAAAGTTATCAGGTTATCATTCCTCATGTGAGAGAAGGGAAAAAATGTCAAGTATATAGAGGAAGACCATCCTAAATATAAATGGTAAAAAAAAGGTTTCCCCTGCCAGTCGTGGCCAACTCTAGGGAGCGGTGCTCATTTTCAATTCACAGCTGAGGGAGCCAGTGTTTGTCTGAAGACGCTGTGGCCAATGTGAGTATATGGCAAGGTTCATGGAACACTGTTACCTTTCCCACTGAAGGTGGTACCTAGCTATCTATTTGCATTTTACATGCTTTCGAACTGTCAGGTTGGCAGAGCTGAAGGAAGTAATGGGAGCTCATCCCATTTCGTGGCAGTGTTTGGGTCTCAAACTGACAAGCTGCCAACCTTCCAGCTGATAAGCCCAGCATCTTATCCGCTTGGCCACTGCACCCTGAATTTAAATGGATCCTCCTCCAAAAGGAAGATTAGATAGGAAAAAAACCTCATCTGCCTCCTCATCATATTCTTGCTTCATTTTAAAGATGAATCATTTATATTTAGTACCAAAAAATAATAATGTTAATCATGTTTCATTGTAATTAAATAGTAATTTAATTTTTTTTTCCTCCCCCACATAACCCATGCTCTTTTTGAATGGCCATCCCTGGTTTGCCATTCAGTCCAAATATGGTCTTAAGTTCAAAGAAATATGCACACCCTAGCTTTGGAGAATAGTATAAGATTATTTGAATCTTATTTGCAAACAGATGTGGATTCAAGGTAGACAATTTTGAGGCGAGGATTGAAGATCTTAAATGGAGAACTGAAACCTCTTCATTTATATTATAGCACATGAATCAGAACATTTTTCTTTTTTAAAGAGAATACAAGGGGAATGGGGTCTTTTGAAATAGCATATTAATATTTTTATCAAGTACATATATCAAAAGTGAGGCAATACAGCAAAGTATTCACAAAAATAGCATGTGTGTTTCACTTGAATGTTACTGAAGAGATGCTTTTAATGCACTGTCTGCTTTTAACTAGGTATTGCTCATGATGATGTTAATGCTGTGAACCCTTCATCTGAGCAGCCCCAAACAAATGTCTGTTTTGTATAAAAGCAGGAACTGCAGGCAAGCAAGAACCCCCCATATGAAACCATAGCCCATTTCAAATGGAACACTTTTTTCATTTTCTGTAGAGGAGAAATAAAAACAGACCATAGATGAACCTAAGGTGAAGATAGATGTCCTTTACAAATATTTGATCTTGGCAGAACAAATGTGTATGAGGAGAGTGTGGTGTTACAGCAACAGTGTGCACTTCTCAACTATACAAATTCATTTGAACAAGAAAATCTGTCTTCTGATGTTCCAGTAAAGGAGGATGAAGTGGGGGAGGATTACTACTGCAATAGTCTCCTCCCATATGGTTATTTTTCCAGACTGAATGCCGGAGATGATTAATGGTGTACTCTGAAATGTAGTGGCAATTATTTTAACACCGATTCAGTACATTTTGAAGCATTTATTTTCAGGACATCAAAGCCTGTTAAAACTTCCTTCACATTTAGAAACTGTAGGCAGGATCCAATTCCTTTTTTTTTTCTGAGTCAGAATCTCCAAGGGAAGGAAACCAACAGTTGGGGTCACATAATATCCTTAGTCTACTCAGTGAAATCTAGCTGTTGATTTCATATGGTATACTAAAGATTGTTAACATTTGTTAGGATTTTGTTGTCGCTTACCCTGATGTGAGAACTGATCACATCAGTTACAATCACAATACACAGTATTGTGTGAATCCAGATGGAGTTAACTGATGAACCAAGTTAAGCTTGTTGTCCAAATGCAGTCATTCATTGGGCATAACCCATTGGTTTCACTCAAAGAATGCTTCCAATTCAGTCCTTTCCAAAGTTACAATACATCTTGTTTTCAACTTTTCTTTTAATTTCTTTGCATCAGGCTTATCATTAGAAAGAGTCTTTTTAAAACCATATGTAAGCATATGGGTTTTTTAAAATTTTCCATTGAGCAAATTGCTTTGTAAAGTATCACAATATTTAACCGCATTCAGTAGGGCAATAATTCAATAAAAAATCACTTTATTGGTTTCTTTTGTTATTAAGCATTGCTTTACTAAAAATATTTTCATCCTTTCTATTTGGAACTCCATTAAAGAAAATGAAAGAAATCAAGATTGAAATACATTTTGGAATATAATATGGTAACTGCTTGTTACAGTCATATGCTACATTTAGCATCTACTTACAAGCAATGAATGAATATCTTGAATTGGTATCTCAGGACCAACTTATGCATGATCTAAGAAAAGATGGCTCTTGGTTTTCTGTCCTTCATGCATTCTGCTAAGTTCACTCACAGGCCTATTTTTCCTAACCTGAAGAAGCTGCATAGAGCAAGTCCAATATATTTCCTTGGAATCATTCAGTACCTTAAAGCATCCATGAACATAAGTCACCTGGTAGCCACTCCTTTGGCTTCTTATAGCAATATTTGCTCCAACTATCCCTATTTATCAGGGATGCTTCTTATTTTATGGTAGAATACCTAGTTAATTAGTGTTCCTCTTTGTAACTTGGAGAGTGCTTTTCTAGTCACTTGCTATACTCTCTGTTCTTCAGGATTTATCTCCTTTCTGAATTAACTCTGGGATTGAGGAAAATGTAGGTGTGGCTAGACTCAATCTAAATCATTTTTGCAATTGTGTCATTGAAAAAGAGATGCTTTAATGATTAGATTCAATCCCACTGTTTAGTTGGTTCTATAAAACTACATTATTATAATGTGGACACAAGCCATGGTTTTTTCTAATGGCAATGCATGTGCATGAATATTGAAGCACCAGGTAGCACATAGCCTGCCAATTGATAAACTTACAGAACTAAAGCATATTTAGATCTTCTGATAGGGAAGGACAATTATTTTCCCAAAGAACTATGGTTCTAACTCCATTTAATAAGATCAGCAACAGACAAAACAGAACCTTTAGAAATATCTCATAGCATGTTTTTATGTGAGAAAGGAGCTCACTTGGATGCTACAAATATGCTCCTATTTTCATCATTGTAATACTGGGAGATAACTAAGAGCAATCTTAGAACAGCCCGTAACCCCCAGAAGAGCTATTAATAGAACTTTCCTTGTAAATGCATGACATCCTTGACAAAGAAGCTTGTACAAATCCTTCTTAACTTTATTGCAATCTATATTATCTAAAAAAAAGTTCATTTATTTCCAAAATCCTTCTATGATTGCAAATTCAAGCATTTGTACCAAGGAAACAGAAATAATCATTTTTAAACATCTAGCTATCCTATTTAGATTCCAGAAACTAGAAGATATTTTAGATAGTTGTGCGTATTGGGCTCTGTCAAATCAGATAATTATTTAGATGAAAGCAGAAAATTCTTCTGTTGCTTGTTGAACCCATTCTTGTAATAATAGAATAAGCCATGACTATATATCATTGCCCTACATTTATTCAGGCAGGGCTACTGTACAAGCAATATTTATTCTCGGACCAGTAATTCTAAGGCAAGTATGTTTTATATTATACCCTTTTGCTGTAATTTATAATAGATTTTACATATGTGTGTTTATCAAAATACATGTACACTCTTACAATGTAAAGTTTTGTGGGAGTTTTTTGATAGAAGATGGAAATTCTTAGGGAATAAATAGTTATTTGGCTTTGTTACATTTGTAGTTTATTTCCAAGTGTGATACTAATAGATATGAGATGTTTGCAAATCAATACAAAAAATAACATGTTTACATTTTCAAAGGATGAAAATGTAAATTTTCAAAGCACTATGAAAATGTAATATGGAAAAGTATACTATTCAAAAGCATGAATTTTATATAAGTCTTCAAGCTATTAAAATGCATAGTTATTCAAGTGTATTTATTGTTACAGTTTCATTAAATAATATTTTATTCAATAGTGTTTAGCATGTACTTTGTGCTTCCAGGTTTCTATGTTCACTGTGATATTCTGTATATAAAACAGAGAAAATAAACATTTTAAATGACAACTTTTAGATTTTGTTCTATTTATTTATTGTTTAAAAAATAAATTAAATTGCAACCAATTCTAAACAAAATCCCACCTATATTGCATTGGTAACAAAGATTAAAATCAATAACAATGACAAATAATATATTATTTCATAAATCATGACTTCTACACTGGGAAAAGACCCTCCCAATGAAAAGTACCCACAAACTGTAAAGGGATCATGTCCTCTTCAGTCTTCCTGGAACAGGCTTCCTCTTTAGAGCTCCTGATGTAATACTCCTTCAGATTAGGGTTCCTTTGCCAATCTTACATGATGGGCAGTTACTGCTGGGAGCAGGCAATTCCAAAGATACCAATCTTATTATAAATGACCACAAATGGCCGTGGGAAGGAAGCACCAATAAAGAAAGATGATAAATAATATGAAGGATCTAAGAAAACAGCTTTCTAGAAATCATACCATACCTCATTGGAAATGGGAATATGCACTTAAAGGCTAATTCCAGGTATAATTTATTCAGGGGCAGAGTTGTAAATCTGTGCAGGATATAAAAGGAAGATGGAACAATAAGTTTGCTGGAATGTTTCTTCTACAAAAGGCTTAGCCAATTCCAAAGTAACCTGGTTGAGTGATAGTATTTAAGAATAAGTGGATGAGAGAAAATATGGGCATTGATTATTGAAACAGTTCAAATAAATTCATTTTTATTACTTTGGTACTTGTGATCTCATATCTATGGTTGCATAATATTCCAAATTTTAACTTTTGCTCCTGATTTCAGCCATCCCTATATTTTGAAAGAGAAAGTAAGGATGCTCGGATTAGACCCTGGAAATATTCTGTAACATTTCTAAGCAACATAGGGCTTTAAACACGATAATCAGCACCTTAAATTGCACTCAGAAGCCATAGTAACTAGTACCTCTCTCAAAGTAATACTGTTAAGTGACAAAAATATGACATGTCCATAACTATTAGAGCTGCTATATTTTGAAGCAGCTGTAATTTCTGGGTGATCTTCAAGGGTAGTCTCAGGTAATCCAATTGAGAGATGACCAGAGAAATTTCTAACATAGGAGTAGTCATAACGAGGGCACATGGTAGAATTAGGCAAAGGTGCTCTTATCATCTGCTTCACATCTTATGAAGCAAGTCTAAGGAAACAATAACAGCATACATTTCAGTGAAGTCCTCTTAATGCTTGTTTAGACTTTTGAAAATTGTAATAGGAATTTCATGGCCTCAATTACTGTATGGCTGTGAGAGTTGGATCATAAGGAAGGCTGAGCACCAAAGAATTGATGCCTTCAAATTCCGGTACTGGAAAAGATTCTTGAGAGTTCCTTGGGCTGCAAGGAGTTCAAACCAGTCAATCTTAAAGGAAATCAAACTGATTGCTCATTGGAAGGACAGGTAATGTAGCTGGAGCTCAAATACTTTGGCCATCTAATGTGAAGAGAGGACTCACTGGAAAAGACCATGATGCTGGGAAAGATTAATGGCAAAAGGAGAAGGGGACAAAAGACAATGAGATGGTTAGATAGCATCATCAGCATAGTGGATGTGAGTTTGAGTGGACTTCAAGGGGCAGTGAAGGACAGGGAGACCTGGCATGCTGCAGTCCATGGAATTGCAAAGAGAGATATGTTTTAGTGACTGAACAAAATTAATACAGATTATTTTTAAAATTATTTCCCGCCTCTCTTAGCAACCAGACTGAGTTGCTTTTTCTGAGAAAAAATAGTCTCCTCCCAACCTTTCCACAATTTATCTCACCTACTCTTGGCTGCCACTTTTTGAGTGAGAATTATGAATTGAAGAGGATCCTTAAATAATGAACCAGTTCCAAATAGGAAATGTGACCACACCCAGAACTATAAAGAGAATATCCCAAGATAGTCTTTGAACCCAAAGCCATTTCATATTTAGGGACTGAGCCTGAGTCTATTCTTCCACATCCAGAGCCAAAGAGCCTCCGAGCATACCTCCTTTCAGCCTGGAGTCAGGCTGTAGAACTGAATATCAGCATTCAGTATCAATGATTCCTCCACCCTTTATGTAGATGCCAACTGGGAAGAGAGAGAGAGAACAAAGCCCTGAGGCATCTCACAGCTCAGAGCTTAGGACTTGACTTGTTGTTTTCTATTACAACTGATTGAAGCTGGCTCTAGTATGTTAGGAATCAGTCTGAGGCTCCAGATTCAGAAGCTGAAGAGCCTCAGCCTGTGTCTCAGGAATTAATTGAAGGAACACACCCAAATAGAAGCAAATCAGCTGATCCACAGCATGATCTAGGCAAGTTCCCAAGCCTGGCAACACGTCACAAAGAAGAGAAAAGAACATCAAGCTATCTACTTGAAAGAAAGAAACAGTGCTCTGCAAATTAATCAAACTGGCAGTAAAGGTTATATCGCA
>JANHZU010002346.1:0-12598 GCA_032468055.1 Acrochordus granulatus | reverse complement strand
CCACATTGTGGCTCCGAGAACACAATCGGGTCTGTGATATTCTTAAGGGGGAACACCCAGAATGGGATGATGAACAACTATTTCAGACTGCCAGACTGATCTTGATAGGTAATTTAATAAATAATACACATATTCCATCTTGTTAAATCTAAGAAAATAATATTATTCAGAAATGGAAAGCGGAAGATCTGTTAGTATATACAATGCTTAAGAATTTCATTATATAGAGCCAATGTCTGCCTAAAAGTGAACTGTAAAGGAGCTTTTGGATAAAAAGTAAGGCTGAATAGACTTTGAGGGTGATCTCAGGTATGCCATCAAAAATGGTTTGGGGCAGGGTGAGGAACATAAATATATCCCACCCCACAGAATAAAGAGTGTCCAGAATATCTATAGAGTATTCAAGGAAAGGATCCAAATAGTCTTCTCTGTCAGTCAACAAAAATAATAAACAATGGCTTTGGAACTTCATGGGAAAGGAGCCAGTGAAATACAATTGTAGAAAAGAATATGGGGAAAAGCCTATCATCATTATTATGCATGAGATTTTAAATATAAATACAGCCCATGAAAGTTAATTTGCATTACCTGTCTAAATATTATTTGGTGAAAGAAAAATCTAAAGGATGGCTATTACACTTGTAATTTGACTTCTTAAATTCTCAACTTCACAGAGTCTTTCTCTGGTAACTGGGAAATATAATATTACTCAAGATAGATTCTTATATTGGGATTATTTGCTTATTATTTAACTTGAAGTACAGAATTCTGCCAGTCACAGAACAAGCTGTTTTGGAGTAGTGGGATTTGGTGCTTTCAGGGAATCTGAACTGCAATGCTGATTTTATTGTATATTTTCTTAAAGGAGAAACCATCAAGATTGTGATTGAAGACTATGTGCAACATTTAAGCGGATACCATTTCAAACTGAAGTTTGATCCAGAACTTCTGTTCAGCCAGCGATTTCAATATCAGAACAGAATAGCAGCAGAGTTCAACACCCTTTACCACTGGCATCCACTTCTGCCTGATAACTTTCAAATCCAGAATCAAGAATATACTTACCAGCAATTCATGTATAACAATTCCATTATGTTAGAACATGGCCTTGCTCACATGGTGCAATCTTTCTCCAAGCAAAGGGCTGGAAGGGTAAGGTTCTTAAGTCTTCCACCTTGATCAAGATTACATTTCATCTGGCTTGAGATGTGTGTGTGTGTAATATATATATGTAAAACAAATAATATATGTATATAAAACATATACTATGTACAGTATATTTTTATGTGAGTGTGTGTATCTTCCAACTTTTATAATAACATAAATGTTCTTTGGTAAATCACTACCATATCCGAACATGTTTTAAGAACAGAAAAAGAATAGTCCTGTTGATACTTGGGTCTAATACTGTCTGTAATTTTACTAAGATAGCTATCTGACTTGATCTTCTTATGCTGCATATTGAGAATGGCCTTTACACATAGCATATGCAACTGAGTTTAGCCAGTATTCATCTGCCATTTGATTCTAAAGGATGCTTTTTCATTGTTTCATGGTAGGCATATAGAAATTCATTTTTATACTGAGGATAATCTGAGCTTCTACTTCAAAAAGTGTTCCATTTTTAAAATTCTCTCCACATATAAAATTAAATTACAGCAAAAACTGTTCTAGCTACCTTTCTTTTTAATAAACTAGATCTTACTATATGTGAAATTCAGACTCATTTTTCTGCAAAAACTAAACCTTGGTAGTTTTCAGTAATAATGAAAATGTGTGACCAAATAGTTAAACTAATACAGAAAATAATCTTTTTCTGTTTTGCTCGTCAGATGAGATAGATAATGAATAACATTGCTCTATCTGGTCTAACATAATTTAACACTGGGTCTTCATTTTGATTCTTCATATTTATTTATTTTGTAAACAGGTAGCTGGGGGTAGGAATCTTCCTGCTGTAGTGCAGAAAGTAGCCAAAGTTTCCATTGATCAAATCCGACAGATGAGGTACCGATCCTTGAATGAATACCGAAAGCACTTTCTGCTGAAACCTTTTACATCATTTGAAGAACTTACAGGTAAGTCTTACTTATATGCAAGCAAGTGTGTGTGTACCTCACAGGTAGACTTTGTGTTCCCAATCCAATTCTTTGCATCTCCAATGGGTGCACAGTGGCATAGGCAGTTAAGATGCTAGGCTTTTTGGCCGGAAGGTGGCTTGAGTTTGAGACCCAAGAGCTGTCACATAACGGGGTAAGTTCCCATTGTCTGCCTAGCTCCTACCAACCTAACAGATCAAAAGCATGTAAAAATGCAAGCAGATAAATAGGCATCAGGGAAAGGTAACAGCATCTGTGCATCTCAGCGTATCGTCATGCTGGCCACATGATCATGGAAGCTTCTTTGGACATGCTGGCTCTTCAGCTAGGAAACAGAGATAAACACTGTCCCCTAGAGTTGATAGGGAAAATCTTTACCTTTACACAATTTAAAAAGCTTCACCACCAATAGCTAGGAAACATTGAACCACCCTGGTTTTAAGAGATTGAAAGTATCAGGTCCATTGATTTGGGTTAGACTGTGTTCTCTGCTGGCTCACCAAGATTAACATGCAATATTCAAGCAATATATCAACACATAGCGTATCATTTTAAACAAAAAGTAAAAGTACATTTGCTAATTATTTCTACTTTTAAAAGAAATGTGTACAGTAGTCACAGATCAAGAAAGTAGAGTTTCCTTTGTTCTGAATGTGTATACATCTATATCTGTGTTTCAGGTGAAAAAGAAATGGCTGCAGAACTCGAAGAACTCTATGGAGATATTGACGCTATGGAATTATATCCTGCTCTTCTTGTTGAAAAGCCGCGTCCTGGAGCCATCTTTGGTGAGACCATGATTGAACTTGGGGCTCCCTTCTCCTTGAAAGGACTTATGGGAAATGTCATCTGCTCACCTGAATACTGGAAGCCAAGTACTTTTGGGGGTAAAGTGGGCTTTGACATTGTGAATACAGCCTCACTCCAAAGCCTCATCTGCAATAATGTAGAGGGCTGTCCTGTTACAGCCTTCCATGTCATCAACTCTGAAACTGTGGCAACAAATAATATCAGTGCACCCAGCAGGTCGATAGATGAAATCAGTCCTCCCGTACTACTCAAAGAGCGGTCTGCTGAATTGTAGAAAGAATCACAATTTGTGTATTTATTTATAAATTTATTTATATGGCAATATTTATATTTCAAATGAAACTACTATGGGACGCTATAGAAAATATACCATCTGTATATTTTTCTACATTCTGGTATTTAAATAATCCATTCTGACTTGAATGGAGTTTTGCTTTGATTTTCAGGATAGGTTCTTTTCTTCTTTATATCTTCTGTACAAAATGAGATATTCCAAAATGGATCAGTGGCCGTAGATTTGCTGCATTAAACACAAACAAGAATTTTGAATGTTTTTTCCAACTTGGCATCATGATGGTAAAGCAGATTGTTATTAACATTGAAAAATTAAACTCCTCCTCCTCCTCCTCCATGCTTTTTGCTTTAGGAGTTCAATTTTATGGCAATGCCCTTAAACATGCTGGCAGGATTTTTGGCAGGGTGGAGGAGATGGGGGAATAATCTCAAAATATAGCATGAAATAGGTTTTCCTTTTATCTTTTGTCTATTTTAGTTACACATAGCCAAGTCCTTCAAGACAGTCCCTACCAAATGAATGAAGAATAGAAAAAAATAGGGAATTAGCCAAGGTTGTACATTTTTGCAATATTATTAACCAAAGTTTTATGATAAAAATGTCTAAATTGAGCTCTGTATTATCTGGTATAAAATTAGGAAGTGACAAATGCATATTCACAAAAATTTGTATATGAAAAACAGTAAGATTTTAAAAACAGAATTTTCTGGCAACCTGATTTCATCCCTAATCTCTAATAAGCAAAAGTATTATCTTCTACCCTTAAAAAAAAGGCCTTTCTTTTTTATTAAGTTGCTATGTATTTCCTTGTTAAATGCATATAATGGCAAAAACTGAAGAGGAACTAAAGAGCCTCTTGATGAGGGTGAAAGAGAAGAATGCAAAAGCTGGCTTGAAATTCAACATTAAAAAAACTAAGATCATGGCAACCAGTCCCATCACGTCCTGGAAAGTAGAAAGGGAAGAAATGGAAGCAGTGACAGATTTCACCTTCTTGGGCTCCAAGATCACTGCAGATGGTGACTGCAGCCATGGGATTAAATGATGGTTGCTCCTTCGGAAGAAAGCTTTGGCAAATTTAGACAACTAATTAAAAAGCAGAGACATCACCTTGCTGACAAAGGTCCATATAGTCAAGGCTATGGTTTTCTCAGTAGTAATGTGTGGCTGTGAGAGTTGGATCATAAGGAAGACTGAGCACTGAAGAATTGATGCCTACAAATTGCAGTGCTGGAGCAGACTCTTGAGGCTTCCCAGGCCTCCCCCACCCTTGAGGCAACTTTTGTTCTGCTTAATGACACACATAGTTCCTTAATGACCGCATCAGGGAGAGTAAGGGTGTCGTCATTAAGTGAGTTGAACATGTGGTTGTCTCACTTAATGACTCCCATGACTTGCAGCTGCAATGGACAAGCTCCATTATGGTCATAAGTTGAAGACTACCTGTATTTGGATATTTGAAATGTCAGGGAAAATACATTCTTAGTGCACTGCAGTGTGTGTTGATTCAAAAGCATCCCAAAAGTTATCCCAGAAAATAATACACAATTTACTTACACAAAATGTAGAGTGATATATGAACTAACTTTCTTTAGAGATCAAGAGTGACAGAAAATAAATTAATTTCCACAACAACCAGCATACAACAATAAAGGAGCTATGTTGTAAAAGAAGAAAATAAGAACATCAGAAATGCTATGCTGGATCAGATTAAAGGCTTAGCTAATGAATGAGCCCACCGCTATCCAGTCTACGATTGCTTTTGTCAGAATGATGAAAGCAGCACTGCAGTATCATGTTGTAGGCTCCACCCACATACAGCATGCATGTGACATCAAAATGCATGTAGAAGAAGGGTGGACTTTGCAGGATGATGTTACAATGCTGCTTTCGTCACTCCGACCTTCCCTCTTGTCCTCTCCTCAGTACAGATGCTGCTCGGAAGCTTGCAAGTCGAAAAAACTTCCAGCAGCATCTTCACATGATCCTGGGTCCTGTATAACTCATATCCAAGGGCACACTGCTTCCAGTACTGGAACTCATATATTAATTGCAACTCATAGTTGTACGAGCCAGATTTTTCTAAAGTTGGTTCATTTATTTATTCAAATTTTATGTCACCCATCTCACCATCAGGTGACTGTAGGCAGCTTACAACAAGGAAAAAACAACAATATAAATCATTAAAATATTAAAATGCTAAATATTAACCTTAAAATTAACAAAGATGGCTAAGGAAGAAAGCAACATACATCTCCAATATTGAACACACCCAGGCACAGGCACGTTTTAAGGCCCTTCCTGAAAGCCAAGAGGGTGGGGGTAGATCTCACCTCAAGGGGCATGATATTACTGGGGGGGAGCCCTGGGAGAAGAGGCGCCTCTCCTGGTCCCCTCCAGGAATCAATTTCTTGACTGATAATTCCTTGATTGATAAGGTTCACAGCATGCCCCTTCTACTCTCATGCATGGGGCAGGCCAATCCTATTGGAGTGAGATGGTTCTTAAGGTTACTTTGTTTTATTTCCTGAGGATAAAAACTGACTCCTTGACGAATCAGGACAACATAACACTTGATTTTTTTCTTCCTGTTCCTTCTATAATGTATATTCCTGGGGTAAAACTGATGCATCTCCTTAAGCACAGAACTGTTCTTAAAGCTATTGCTTACATCTGTTCTCTACGTCTCTGCAAAGTTTTATAGCCATATAAGAGCAGCAGGAACCCATAATTTTCTTTTGTTTTGAAGAACATACTGTACCTTTTCATGGGAAGAGGTGATTTCCTTTGAAAAATCTCTTTTATCTAACAATTCTGAGGGCTGGGCAGATGTTAATACCTACTCAGTTCGGCCTCAATCCAGCAATTTTTCCTGCATCAGTCTTTAAAAGCATACTAGGGTTTCTCTGTACCTACCTGACACAAAACATGCCTTACTCGTGTGAAGGTATATTTAGAATCAGATATTGTCTTCCCTCTTTAGGAACAGGAGCTGCCTGGGAGGCGACCTCATAACAACTGTAATTTTTTTCATGCTGGCAAATAAATGATCGTCTCCAAGGTAGTTACAGGGTAAGAAGACAGCATGTATGAAAGTTAATATAGCAATCAGTGCCAAGTAATTGTTGTAGTCTCATGCATTTCCCAACTTTCAGAGCAAAACAATAGTTTGAAATGAAAAACAAATCAGTAAAGGGAAAACTTCTTGTATCTTCAAATACATACATGTATCGAGAGAGAGAGGGATGGAGATGCCATGAAAGTGGGGTATAACTAACAGCAGTAAAAAATAAAGCAGAGCTATAAGTAACAAACCAAGATGGCTTTATATATAAAATTCATATATAAGCAGTTAACTTTCTCTCAGCCCAACCCACCTCACAGGGTTGCTGTTGTGGGAAAAATAGGAGGAGAGAGGTGTGTTAAATAGGTTTGCTGCTTTGAGTTGTTTATAAAATAACAAAGGCAAGTTGCAAACAAACAAATAAATGAAAGGTTTCTTCCAAATCTTTCAATCCAGCCAAATTATGCCTTGTTAAATCTGTATTTGAGTGGCATATTTTAGATTAAAAAAACAATCGGCCCTTACAGTTGGAGTAGTTCTATTCTCAGATTGTTGTGTTAAGTGACATGCTAACATGATCTTGCCCTAGAGTAAGCATTCAGGTACCCAACTAAACTAAGAGATTTGCATCTAGTTAGCGAGAATGTGCCAGGCTCTTAAACCATGGTTTGATTTTGATTTGTTTTAAACTAACCACAGTTTATTGTATGTTTTAAAAGGATGCTGCCAATTCTGTCCTGCAACTGAAAAAGAAAAGGGAAGGAAATACAGTAACTAAAGACTCAGGCAGGATATTTCACACACGCATGCCCCTTTTTCCATTATCTTTGAACTAAGATATGTTGTAATGAGCTCTAAGAAGGAAACACCGTAGAGTTCTCCTTTTGATAATTTTGCCTAGCTAATTCAATTGATACTATCTTCATAATTCAGGTTATAGACTGAGAGTGAGAAAGGATGCATATTGGGGTGCAAGGATACATGCTTATGCCGTGGATCATCTTATAACTTAATAAATATGAGGCTATCACACGGTCACACTCCACTCATGAGAATTTCATCAACATTCCCTGCTCATTTGAAATGAATTTGAAAAACCAATTATTTTTTGTTCACTCAATAAGAAATGTGCTTTGTCAGTGAAAATTGATCTATTAGGATTCCAGTCTGAATCAGATTAGCAAGTAAACTCATAATCTTGCTTGGAATAAATGAAGTAATGCAGGCTTCAAAGAAGTTCTTCTCCTTTCTCTTCTTACCACAGGAACATCAAAGCAGCACTTAGCAATGTATGGCTGAGTATTCCAAAGCCAACATTGTCAGCAACATCCAAGTAACTAGGGGAAAGAAAGAAAGAAGACTTAATCTTAATACCTGGTATTATACTGGAAATGTTGAAAGTAAACTTGTACATGACACTACACAGATTGTTTTTAGAATCATCTTTGAAATTTTTGTTCATAGCAGGAAAAAAGTAAAAAGAGAACTTTTACTTTCAGCATGTAAACCTCCTGAACTGAGACCAAAATGCTGATTGTGGATACAAAAAACAATTGGTAAATAATTTGTATAATGGCCATATTTATTGTGACTACAAAATACCCAGTAATTTAAAAATAACAGCAGCAAAGGAATACATTCCACAATGTAGAAGCCACTTTTGTTTCACATAATAGTCTTTATGCCTTATGCTTCATTAAGTTCTTTGAAAATTAATCTGTAGACACCAATTCAATATACAGTGTTTAAAAAGGAATCAATGATAACATTTTTCTTATGCTAGAAAAATTATTAATGGGCAATATTACCTTTCTAGACTTTCTCTTCACTAGAGGATTATGTTGATTCGCATGACCATACCGATTCATACCATTTGGATTACTGTAGCATGCTGCTCATGGGGCTGCTGGTGGTTTAGGTGTCGTACACTGTAGTTCTTAATCCCTGTACTGAACCAGAATCACTGTTGTGAAATGGGTAATCATATACATAATTTGAATAATATATAAATGTTCCTTTAACTCAAGTCCCTTACCTTCTGCAATCTTTTCGTCTTTTCCATCATGCAGATAAAAGTATTTGTTTTGCTGCTGGAATCTTCTCTTCTGCAGAGTTTTCAGTTCAACTAGAAATCACATATGCTTTTTATGAGTGACCATCAGGATGTTATGTAATGCCTACCAGTCTGTAATTATTTTAAGTTAATAAATCAGTGACTTGAAAAGTAGGTGTAGCTATCTATGGAAAGTTCAATACTAGAGTATATCTCCAGTCTAGCTAAAGCCCTAATCATGAGGCAGAATGGGGAATCTGAAACAGATTTTTATTTATTTAAGGCAGAGAAGGCAGATTTGATCTGAATATCATCTGTTTATGGACTTCCATAAAGCTTCATTTCTGACCTGTAATTTTTTTTTAATTTTCTTCTCTGCTTTAGTAAAACAATGGAAAAATATTGGATTCAGGGATTAGGAAATCTGCTTTCAAAACTACATGATTCTTCTAATAAGGCTTCTCTTGCCTAAGATCTTGCTTCAAAATCATTTGAATTTAAGTATTTCTACATCTCTGACTGAATCATTTATGTACCTGCACAATATATGGAGTGTCTGATAAACCATTGGACTCTGTTTCAAATTTTGAAGAGTAACAACAATTGGGCTTATATTTCTAAATGGGATTGGCATTCAATGTTGATAACATAACTTCAAAGCCTTTCTTTATGTTGCTTCATTTTTTAAATAGATATTAATAACTAGAAGTCATTGAAATAGTCAACTATTATTTCTAAAATAAGGCTAGTGATGTTTCTGCTTCTATTTTAGCCTGTTGATTAAAGAGGTGAAGTAAATTTAAAGCAGACAAGGGCATTGTAAGATACAGACATCAATCCTGAGTTTAGTGGAGGCATCGTTCTGATCAGTGGCTTTTCTCCATCCCCAAACCCACTCTCTGGCCTACTTTTAAAGGTCATGGTATCTACAACTGTGTGTATGTAGTTCCCTTCCTCCTTGTTCTTCACTGATACAAGCATTCAACAGTCAGATGATCCCATGTATATAAGTCATCCCTAAACCAGTAAAGAAGGGCCATTTGAAAGTAAAAAGAAACAGAAACAAACCAAAAGACCAATGTGTGTCTTATGGAAAAGTAAAATCTCTTTCCTATAAACCAGGGATGTCCAACCTTGGTAACTTTAAGATATATGGACTTCATTTCTATGCTATGCTGGTTGAAGAACTCTGAGAGTTGAAGTCTGCACATCTTAAAGTTGCCAAGGTTGGACACTCCTGTTGTATGTGTGCAAACATCCACATATGTATGTATGTACACACACACATACACATACATACATCTATCTATATGTACCCTTCCTGTCACCAAAGGCAGCAAGGCAATCTTCATACCCTTTGCTGGGAGAAAAGAAAAATCATTGAGGGTTCCCTTTTCATTTTAGTAAAGGAGAACATTGCTGCATTCTTGTGGCCATTTTCTCCTTCATTTAGAAAAAGTTCAGAGTTCCCTTTTCCTCTGAATGGACAAAAGTAACATAACCCCATAAGGACTGAAAGGAAACACACTTTGTGGGAAGGAAAGTGATGTCACAGTGGTCCACTGTAATCTACCGAACAGCAGGCTGCCTAGAAAGCACAGGAACAATTTCTGAGAGTGCAGACAGGCTGAAGGCCTAAGATTGCTAATGCTTGCTAATGGGCAATATTCATAGAAACAGGCTGCAAAAATATTTCACTAAGACTGCCATATTTGGGCTGCAAAAATCCAGACAACAACGAAATGATAGCAAGAGATGCAGAAAACTTGTAACTCATTGCTGTGATTTTCTGGCTAAACATTTTTTTACCTCCTTGATATGGTGGCCCTAGTCTTCACTGAGTGACACTTGCTTTAATCCCGATTTGTTGTTCAGTCTAAAGGAGGTCCCATGGAATTCAATAAAAAAACCTATGATTTTAAGATCATAGCCTAAACAGCTCACTTAACACGAATGTGCTGATCGTTTTTCATTCCTGCAATGGGGTAAAAAAAAAGACATTTAGCAGAACATTTTTAAGTGAAGCAATTTCCAAGTTTTGTCTATTTTTCTGCTTCTTTTAAACATTTTTAAGAAGTGGTGTGGTAGAAAAAGGCACATCTTTCATTTTGCCCTCTAAACTTGCACATGTGTCTAGAATTACTTCATTTGGAAGTGAGGCTTCAAAGATCTCAGATGGAATGAAAGAGAAATAAGGTGACAAGGTGGTGACAAGGAATATGCACCAATGTACAGCATTTTTAGAAGAAAATTAGGATGGTGGACTGCCCATAAAAGCAACAATAGCATCTTACAGCAAAATAAGGACCATTCTCTCATCCTTTTGTTACTTTCAGTTCCTCCCGTTCTCAACAAATTTATGCTCACTATGTGTATTTACTGTATGACTGCAGGTACACTTTACACTTCCGAGAATGACGGACATCTGCTTCCTTAAAGGACACACATTTTCTTATTTTGTAATCATGGTGGTATTTTGTCATACTTCAAGGATTGCCTGAGGTTAATCTGTAAACTCTGAAACTGGGCAGAATTTGGAATCTTGGTTTATCTCCAACAAGCTATCTCTGAGACTGAGAATTTTGTTTTGTATATCACATGGCAATTAATTTTAAAAATAATAAAAGCCATTTCAAGAAACACGGAAGCAGGGAAGTCTCTCTCTCTCTCTCTCTCTTTGCTTTGAGAGCACTGCTATATTGTAAAAAGGGAAACTAGGATGGAAAAATAGAAATGTGAAGACCGAAGCTGGTATATTTTGTATAAAAAATAGCTGTCTTGGGAATAATAGCTGCTCATTCACAAAATGACTGACATATCATAGAACATCCCATTGCCAAAGACTGGACATTTCACTTTGTGCAATGCTTTACAGTACTGATCTTGGCACACCTATTTACTGACAGCTAGTAGCTCTTTTAGATTTCAGGCAGTAGTCTTATCATCCAGAAATGTCAGGGATTCAAAATTGGCTGAGTTCTGACTCTTTCCCAAACGTCTTGATATCTAAATATCATTTTATTTCTGTGCTCTATCTAAATTCAAATTATAATCATAACAAAGGAATAGTACAACAAGCTTATGTTGGATCATGTAAATGCCTTGTTCCTATGGCAATTATTATTAATGGGAAACATAAAGAACATCACATGTATGCCTGGGAAGGATCTCAAATGCTATGACTGAGCAAAATGAATCATTCCGGGAGACGTTCAGCGAGGCTGGAAATTCTCATCATCTGCCTCCTATAGAATTTTACAACTCTGTATTTTGTACACTGTTCTGTAAAATAAACATACAGCTATGAAAAATTCCATTATATTCGAAAGTACTGGGTCTAGAACAAAAATACACTGAAAATATTCAGTGAGTCTGTGTTTTATCTTGCACAGAGTTTCATCTTCTTTCCATCTAATGAGTAATTACAAATCATTTGTATTCCATATGTGTGTGTTTGCATTGTCATGGAAAAGTGATGAAACTGATCACTCAGGAGGCCCTGTAGAAATTTAGATGATTAAAGAAAAAGTAGGAAAAAACCAATTCCAATAGAGAATGTATGTTCAATAATTTATAAATGCTGTGGGATGCTAGCTAAATAATTAACAAAACCCTGCTGTGTTTTTAAAGCCTTTGTGTCAGCTCAAAGCAACAAGCTGGTACTTTCATAGAAAGAACGAGAAACTAGAAACTACAGTGGAAAATAAGATGGTAAAGCTGACAATATTTAGCTTCCGGATTTCAAAGAGCAAACTCCATCCCATCCTTTTTCAGAAATCTGACTTTTCAATCTCATTACTTTTACTATGACAAGGACAGCCAAAGAAAATACTGATTGATAATTAATGGCAAGTGTACCTATTAGGTTTCATTACAATTGCCATCACCACATTTCCCCCTTCCCATGAAATAGATTTTTTTTTATTTTTCACATTTTTGAATCACCCGTCTCCCTTACAGATATCCAGATTGATATGAGCCAATACCTATAGTTAAAAGCCATCCATGCCATATTTGTTTGCTTTAGGACATCTACTGAGATGGCAAGGAGACAGCATGAGTGGCTGATTCTATAATATTCTTTTTATTATATAAGATTGGGTTTGTCCAATTATTTATTAACTAAGCCCAGCTGGGTTCATAGAAGATGAAGTTGCATACAAAAAAATGGCTAAATGGGAGAGGGGTAGACTGGGGTTTTGTTGTTGTTCAGTCGCGCAGTCGTGTCCGACTCTTCGTGACCCCATGGACTGCATTACTCCAGGCCCCCCTGTCTT
>JANHZU010002345.1:369049-384153 GCA_032468055.1 Acrochordus granulatus | reverse complement strand
AGGCCTGATGCTTCGGAGGCCAGAGCCGGCAATCGGCGGTGAAGGCCCAGGAATGTCAGCGATTTACTGAGCCTGGGGCCGGGGAGAGAGCGACGCACACAAACCCTGGCTCCATTCCGTGCTGGCGGCCTGAAAAAGGGGACAAGGAGCCCCTGGGAATGGGAAATATGTTCCCACCCCTGCGCAGCATGGGATTTGGCAGGACCGACGCCAGGCTGTCTTAAAGGGCTTATGTCTGAATGCCAGCCGGGAGAGGCAAGCTGCTTCCTCTGGGGACAGCGATCCATCGGGATGGCGGATGACTACGGCTCTCCATGTGGTCTGGCCTCTTGGCGGGCATCCGGCATAAGAGGACCGGGAGCAGGAACGCTTCTGCCCCTGGGACTGGCAGCTGGCCCCCCAAGGACACGGGAGCGTCACCAAGGCGAAAGGGTGGACGTTTGGGGCACCTTCACCTGTGCAAGTTTGCACGCAAGAGTTAATTCATCCATACGTGAAAAGTGTGTTGACCAGCGGCTTGGGTCAAAGACCCCCTGGATTTGCTGTCAGTTTCAAAAGAGGGTGCGTCGCCCCAGCTTTCCCTGACACGATGCCTCCAGGTGTTGGGTCCCCAGCGTCTCTGGGAACGTATGTGAGACCTGTCGGTGCTGTGAAGGAACAGCCATGGGTCCGGATGGCTGTCAGTGGCTCTGATGCTGACCTTGAAGCAGGGAAGCGGAGGGCTCTGGCCCAGAAGAGGACTCCAGCCTGGGGTCCTCCTGTCCCAGAAGGCGGCGTGGGACGGCGGCGCTCATAAGAAGCCGGATCATCAGCCGGATGCTGAAAGAATGGGCAGCTTGGCCACAGAACCAGCGACTTGGAGAAGCGGTGGCTCTCTCTTCCTGCACGGGCCGCCGAGGTAGACTGGTGCTCTGTGAGAGATGCCGAGGTGGTGCGGACCGTGGGTGAGGTGCGGCGGCCCTTTCAGTGCGTGCTTGGTGACGTGGGCTTTCTTCTCTCGGGCTGCGTCGGGGGGCCACATACAAGCCGTGGCGGGTTCCGCCCTCTTCCCTGCTTTTCCACCACGCCCTCTCTGCAGGCAGCTCGAGGACCCGGAGCGTGCGATCCCCGCGCCCGTGGTCCCGATCCAGAATTTCTGGCTGCAGCTCAGCCCTCCTTCGGCACGGTCTCTCCCGGAACGACTTTTGGAGATGTTTGTTGGCTCCAAGATCCAGGACTGAGCAGAGCGTCCTTCAGGGCCGCCAACACCTTCTGCTGTGGACCTCTTCTGCGGCGAAAGGAAGGGTTGCCTTGAGTTCTCTGAGTATGGAACCGGAGCATCTGAATTGGTGGTGCGTCTCCCGTGATCTTTGCTTCGTGTTTCCTGAATTAAAAACTTGTGTTTTTTCAATTTCTCAGTTTTTTGAATTAAACACTGGATTGCATCAGCTCGATGCGTTACCCATTCGTGGTTTCATCCTTGGAAAGGTCCTTCTCTTTCTCTTTTCCCTTCCGCTCAGCTTTTCCAGATGGCGACTCCTCTTGCCTTCGTTTAGAGGCACCCCTTTGGCAACAGAGCCGCGTCCTCTGCATGTGACGAAGCGGAGGAGACACAGACGGTGCTTCTGTATCGGTTTCACGTCTTCCGTTTTTACTTTCCGTTTCCTGCCTACTTGCTTGGATGTGCATGTTTGTGTGCGTGCGTGTATTCAGACAGGAAATTGTAGCCCCATTTTTGTTGACAAAATAAGGTGGGGAAATTTGGCATATTTCACAGACTCCATTCATAGCATCTCGCAAGGCTGTCGAACATCCCGTTCATTTATTTTCAGATGAAGGAAGGAAAGTGGAACAAGGGAAATGTAGAGCAAAATTGATGGAGCAGGAGCGTGGGAAAATTGCCCAGAAATTGAGACAGTTCTCTAAAAAACTGCCTTTGAAATTTCAGCCACCTGTTTTTGGTCTCCCGGATCAGCCCACGGCGATGTTTCTCAGCCTCGGGAACGTGAAGAGGTGTGGACTTCAACTCCCAGAATTCCCAGCATGGTTGCGAAACACTGCCCTGGGACCTTTGTCATCCCGGTTTTGAAATGTTCGTTGTAGACAATCTTCACTGATGCCCTCAGTGGGGGTCTCCATTTAACGTCCCCAAAGACCTTCCCCATCTTTTATCATGTTGTCTAAATCCCTAATTCTGCTTTGGTTGAGCAGGGCTCGATTTTTCCCTTTCTGTTGGCGCGTTAAACCCGCACAGGGGCCCTGCCAGTCTTCCAGTGCCCGCATGTTCGAGGATATTTGTCCTTCATCCTTGGCTGGCCTCCAAATAGGAAGCTTCTAATGGTCAGGAAAAGGTTTTTTTTCTCACCAGCCTTCTTCTTCTGATTCCTCTCCTCCTGTGGCTAAATGTGGTGCACAAACACATACACGGACACACACTCGGAGAAGGAGGCGAAAGGCTTGGCGCTGTGAGGTGAGACACCCACCTGGCGATTTTATGCTGCCGTTTGCTCCTTTTGAAAAGCAACTGGTTGGTAATAATTAACCTCCCCCTTCTCTGGTAGTCTGCCCATCGTTCCTGACTTCCGCAGAGCAGTCGGTGGGCCAAAGGTGTGCAGCCAGTTGCAGGGCAGCCCCCGGTGCACTTTATGAGATGACTGCGCTTTTATGACCGCCTGCAGCCTTCAGGTTGCTTTCTCCGCGGCCGGCCTTAGTTCCGACTGCCGCGGCCGCAGGGCCTTCCTTCCGGCTCAAGGGAACACCTGTGCTCGCTCGCCTTGGACGGATCTCCCCACGTCGGGAAGCACCGGCCTCCGAACCTACATCCAGGAGTCCTGTTTCTGGGCTCCAAGCTACCCGCTCCTGTGAAAGCAGGAGAAGGTTGAAGGTTGGAGCTCCTGCAAGGAGGGTTGAAGTCCGGGCGCTGAAAAAAAGCCCGTTTGGTGTCTTTGCTGATGGATGAAGCTTAATTGCTAAGCGCTCAGCCGTTTCCCGTGAAATATAATTACACACACTAATGTTTCACACCCATGCTCTCCATTAAGCTGGAGAAAGCGGGAGGCTGTGATACATAATTCAGGAAATATTTTTGGCAGTTTCCTCCGTTGATGGTGTCCCATGGGGACCGCCACTTGTTTATTTATGAGAGAAACACAAACGTTTGTCTTTCAATAACTCTGGCTCGTCGTCGTGTGTTCTGCGCAGAGCAAGACGAGCGCTGCACACGAGAAGCGGCGTAGCCAGAAGAGGGAAGCTCAGATGAAGCAGTTCCACAACCCAGAGGGGGCTGCTCTTCCCTGCTGGAAAGGGGCCACACCTGGGGGCAAGGGGAAATAGTTGAGCTGTGCATCTGGGGCCCGGTTCACATACCACACAGGATCCCGGTTTGTTTAATCAGGGTTTGTACAATACAGTATAATCGCAATGGTGACCAGAATGTCAATTGCTAAGCAAGGCGCTGGTTAAGTGAGTCACGCCCGATTCTACAACCTTTTTGCCATGGTGGTTAAGCAAATCACTGCGGTTGTTAAGTGAATCAGGCAGTTATTAAGGGAATCTGGTTTTCCCCATTGACTTTGCTGGTTAGAAAGATCGCAGATGGCAATCACTTGGCCCCGGGACATTGGAGCCGTCATAGATACATGCCAGTTGCCAATTGCCTGAATTTTGATCAAGTGCCTGTGGAGATGCTGCAACGGCCGTAAGTGCAAGGGCTGGTTCTAAGTCATTTTTTTGTCAGTGCCGTTGTAACTTTGAGCAGTCGCTGAACAAATGATTGTAAGTCGGGTGGGTGACATAGCCTCAGGACATCTCCAGAAGCACTTTGGGGAAGGTGCTGAAGACGATTGGCGCCAGACCACAAACAGCTGAGTCCAGATTGAAAATGGCTGGAGAATTCTGGGACCGCTGGATCCAGGCTCGTCCTGCTAACCGCTGTGGAGCTTCCTTCCCCTGTCAACTTTCGGGGAGGGGGCTTGATCTGGAACTCCCCTGGCGTCCAGGAAGACTGTCTTGAAACGAAAGGTGGCCAAAAGATTCAGCAGAAATCCGTCCCCGTGAGACACAGCCGGAAGCTCTGCCCTGGGAGCGGAGGGCAGCTGTGCGTGGATCTGCCCTCTCAACCTGGCAGGCTTTGTTATCCTCGGTCCTGCCCAACCCCAAATGGAGACTTGGGAGCCGCCCGAAATTACGTATGCGGCAGTAAGTGTGTGTGTCTTAAGAGCAGCGTAAGGTTGGCAACCATGAAGCAGCACCCAGGGCTTTTCTCATTAACACCAACGGACTTAATATTATGTTCAGGTAGTGACACAAGTAATTAAATAGATACATTGAGTGTATTGAAAAAAACATAACGAGCTGAGCGTGATAATAGGATGTGCATGTTTTGCCAGCGTGATGCTTGCTGGGGCTGGTGAAACCAAGAGGTACACAACAGAAGGTATCGAGGCAACTGTAGGCAACAAGATGCTGGACTACAGCACCCATTCTGAGTTGTCATGCTGGTCGAGGCTGATGGGAGCTGGACGCTGGGGGCACCAGACTGGAGAAAGCTGAGCTACGGTGGCTAGAAGAGCCTGGTTATTTCTGCAGGAAATAACAATGGAGCTTTTCTGCCGGGCAGATTGGATTTCTCCGTTGTTGGCCTTGACCCGACTCACTTCTGCCAGCCTTCCTCAAGCCTCTCTCCAGATGTGCCATTCTTGGCTGCTGGCAGCCACAAGTCATGAGGGATCTGCTCCGTTCTGGATCCCAGGCAGAGGGTGGCTGGTCGAGTTTGGCACGCTGTGAGAGAGGACTTGCGGGGGTCGGTGTGACTGGGGGTCCGCTGCAGACCGAGCAGGATGGGAACAGAAGACTTGCTGTGGTGACCCCTGACGGGAGCAGCCGAGAGAAGAGGGGGAGGGGAGGAGCTGTTCGAGGAGGAGGACCCAAGGAGGCCGGTGTGGGCGCGAGGGACCTTTCGTGCCGACACCCCACTTCTGAAGGGGTGCCCTCTTCGCTCCGGGCAGAGGTGTCCAACTCTGACAACCTTACGATGAGTGGGCTTCAACGCCAGGGCGGGCTGGGGGGTTCCGGGAGTTGAAATCACCTGTCTTAAAAGTTGCCAAGAGTGGGGACCTTGCTCCAGAGCAGGGGTGTCCAACCTTGGCAATTTCAAGATGTGTGGACTCCCGCTCCCAGAATTCCTAGCTGCCCGGTCCAAAAGTCGCTCGCACCTGCCAGGTGAACTGCGGGGCCTAATTTCCCCGCTAGACTCGGCCCGACAATTTCAGTTGTGTGTGGAGAGGCAGTGGGCTGTTCCCTGCATTTGGGGGCATTCGGGGGGCTAAGCCCAGGGAGGTTGTTTTTCCATGATGGAGCCGGACGCCCAAAATGGTCCCCCGCTGACGCCCAGAAGAAGCGGAAAGCAGATTTTCTCTGGAGGACTTTCGGGGCCTGATGCCACGTCGTGTCCTGAGGCCTTTCAACCTGTCAACGCGAGCCTTTCGTGGTGGCTCACTTACTGCGCTTGCGTCTGTGGTGAGGCACCAGAGCCGTTGGGGGTTGCGGCAGGCGAAAAACGTCCGCACAGCGAGAAGGGTTTCCGGCGTGAGTCGCTGGTCCTCAGTTGTGTTGAGTTCAGTCTCCCCCGCCTCGAGGCTTGGAGGAACCCCTCGGGGCGCTTCTCGGGGGTTGTCAGCAGTGGCGGGGAAGGGAGGGGCCGGGATGCTGGCCGTGGTGTGCCTTCCGCACCGGGGGCCACGGCGGGGGAGCCGTGAGATCTCAGCAGTGAGTGGGGTTTCAGTGGTGGCGGCTGGAAGAAAATGGGGAGCCGAAGCGAACATTTGTTTAATTACTGTACGCATTCAGCTGTTTGCCGAAGGAAAAACGGATGCCTTCATGCAGAAGGAAAAGTATTATCTTCTTTTCAACACAGTGGAGTTATTAATTAAGCAGTAAATCGCCTGTGCCACGGGCGCGATCATCGCCGTGCGGAAGATGGCTGGCGGAAATGTGTGAACGGACCGGAAAGGGTCCCTCGGAGGGGTAGAGCTGTCATGAGCGGAGGGGGAGAGGAAATGCACGGAAGCGCTCCCGGGAATCGTCTGCCGAAAGGGATCCGGGCGGGATGGCAAATGGCTCTGCCTCGCATCCTCCCCTTGGGGTTAAAAAGCCGCGATGGGAAGCATCTTGGAACGTGGTTCTCCTGACTCGAGAGCGATTTGTACGGCAAAACTGGGTTCCTGGCTCGGCCCAAGGAAGGGTTGAGTGAGGTGAAGGCGGCCTTGGGCTCTCTTCGGCACGCCCTCCACGCTGAGCCGAGTGCCGGGGCATCACCCCAGCGTGGTTCATCCAAATTCGCAGGGAATTGTGGTGATCCCGCACCGAAGGAAGAGACGCGAAGTGGTCTGTTGGCCCCTGAACCCATTTTGGTTCCCGCTCCTGACTCAGAATTCACCCTCTTCGGGGCTCTGTATGTTTGCACGTTCAGAAAACTCTTCCGAGGAAGCCCCATCAGACTTGAGATGATCATGTGCTGGCCCAGCTTGTCCAGGAACGAAGCCTCCCAGCAGGAGCAGACCGTTGATTTGCCGGTCGCTTCGGAGGTGAAGCCGAGTGCTGGATGCCGGGGTTGTGGTGCGTCCGTGTGCGCGTGCCTGAACGCCCTTCCGTTAAGCGGGCCCTGGTGGAAGCCCATGCTTGTCAGCACAGCTGGGTTCCAGGCATCTCGAGGGGAATCAAGATCTCTGCTCTGGAAACATCTGTAACGGGAAGTGGTTGGCGGCGCATTTTGGGTTTCCGCGAAATTGTGGAGAGACGGGGTTTCGGAGCTCTTGGGTTTCAGGGAAGATGGCTTGCTCACGTTGTGGTTTTCCTGTCTCTGAGCGAGCTGGAAACCGGTCCCCGAGCAGTCGTGCGCGCGGCCCACGCCGGGGCGGGTCGCCAGGCTTCGACGCCCAGCACTGTTTCGTGAGGCCCTGAGAGATTCCTTGGCGTGTTCTTGTTCGCTGTGCAGCTTTTTCTCCGGGTGGCTGCGACAGCCTCTTTCGGGTGCTTTTCTCGTCATCAGGATGACGATGGTGACCACAACCATCTCCTGGGGGCTGGTCTGTCTGCCTGTCAGCCTGAGCCTTATTTCCTCCTTCCTTCTGCGAGGGGCTGGTCCTCGCACTATGAGACAGCAGGTTGAGTCGTAACCCTCCTGCCTGGCTCGCCGACGTGGGCGCCTCCTTGGAGCATTAGAAGCCGCCCGTCGCACTTGGGATGGATCCCCAGCCACCTGTGAGAAGAGCCTTCTGAGAAGCGCAGCGCTTCGTTTTTGTAGTGCTCATTTTCTTCTACAATTTTACTGAGTTTCAGAAAGGCATAAAACACAAAGAACAAGGAAAAAAGGTTTGAAGGGAAAACTCTCCTCTGGTATTGGCTGTGGGCTGTTCAGCGTGGACGTGGGCCGTGTCCACCCTTCGCTTGCTTCCGCACAAGGAGCCCTTTCGTGGCCACGAGGAGATCCGACGGGTCCTTTCCTCCCAGGAGCGCTGATGTCCACCTGCTTATGTACACTCCTGTCCTGGGAACAGAGGATTCAGTCCCAAGTGTTTTATTTCCCCGAGGGGCACCCTGCACACCCCTGTGAAGGACCAGAGGTTGTTTCATCGGAAGCAGATTGCGGTGGAATTAAGAGGCGGCTGTCCTGGGTTTTCTTGGGAGGGGCGGCTGCAAGTCAGTAGTATCCTGGGGGGGGGGGTGTTACAAAGCTGGGCTTCTGTTTAAGCCCCACCACAGTATCGCATTTGGAGAAACAGCTGGGCCGAGTTTGGATGAAGGGAACATTTTGACGAGTCGCCGTGTGATGACCTTCCCAATGCACGTCCAGCTGTGGGGCTGAGAAGTCCGTATTTGGTCAGCTGGTGGTTCCACTGCTTTGCAATTCCGAGCTGCGTTGCCGCCGATGCCACCCCAGCTCGGGGTAAGGAGAAGGAATGTTCCCAATTACACTTTTATGAGTACAGACTTTTCCGCTTTGCATGCTCCAGAGCGCAGGGATGAGATTAATGTGGAAAAATGGTCAAACAGCATTAATCATAGTTGATTTCATATTGATTTTTCTCCCTCGCCCAAGATTTTGTCAGATGTGCTTCTTCTCCTGGGAAACTCTTGCGCAACAAATAAAATAGGCCCAAAGGTGGAGAGAATAAATATCATAAATATGTAGGATTTCAAAGTAAATAAATCAGAAACGGGACTCTGGGAATAAGAATGGAGAAACTCATGGGTGGGGGCGTCTGACTAACACACGCCATGTTGGCTTAGTTCTTTGGCCCCTAGTAGCTGAGGAACATGGCTGTGTGATCAGATCCGAGATCCGCCTTGACCTCCTGCAACCTGGTGTTCTCCCAGTGTGGTCAGTTCAGGGAGTTCTTGCCTCACATTGGGGAAGGCTCTGATGTTTTCTCTGACCTTTTGTTTGGAGGAGATTCACGCGCGCAGCAGAACGGCGGCACCTTCTCTCGGCTCATGTTTTCTCTTGGGGATTCTGCTTTTGAATCTGGAAACAATATTTAATGATCACGACCAAGCAGGCAGCGATCGGGCCGTGATCGCCCTCGCCCTTCCTTTCCTGCGCTTGTCAGGTCCCCTTTCACCCGTCCAATACTTGGCCTGGACTCCACCTTGTGGAAGCTAATTGTGCAGTTGGAGCCGATGGTCGCGGGGTAATGGTCCGTCCCTAACCTCTTAAGGCGATGGTCGGACGTGCAAGTTCACATGTCAAAAGAAAGGCGAAGAGAGAATCCTTGTCCTGTCTTCACGTTCTCTACGGAACGCATCGTTTTTCCGCAGCTCCGCCGTGTTCTCCTCTGGTGGTCCTTTTTCCCGAAGCTCAGAACCCTCAAACAGGTTAAAACCTCTTTGTAGGGTGGCAGCTCCTCTTCTCTGACGGCTTTGGTGGTTCTGCGTCTTTTCTGTCTCTGCAGCGCCCTTTCGAAGTACAATGAACAGGATTGAAAATGGAACACCGCGGATGGCCCCATCACAGGTGGGATGAAACCAGTGTGACGTTGGTACGTTTGTTTTCCAATTCATCTTCATAATTATTCCCAGCATGGAATTTTTGCAGCTGGCCAGCTTTTTCAGTGACCTACGCATTGCAATTCCAAACTCCTTTTCCTGGTTGGTCAGCGGTAATTTAAGTCCAGTCAATAAATATATGACGATCCCCTTCCTCCACCATTTTAAGCTTGCTTGGTATAGTAGCCTCACTTCCTTTTTCAACATTTGGTTTGTGGTTGGCACATTATTCATGACTTGGGTTTTGGGATGGTGGAGAACAAATCTTCTTCTTAGTAACTTATTTTTAGGTTCCCATATTTCTTTTTAAGGCTAAGTTACTCAGTTCCTTCTTTTGCATTGCTGTTCAGTCCCAGTTCATCTCTTTTCTTTTTGAAGTCTGACATCCAGAACTGGGCATTATACTCAAGGTGGAATCTGACCAATGCAAATATAATGGACCTGTTATTTTCTGTGATTTGCAAAATCTGTTGCTATGGCTGCAACTGTTGTTTCCCATCTTCCTGCACTGGTTTCCCATATCATATCCAGCTTGCGATCGGTGATGATGCCAGGATTCTTTGTCATGTCCCTAGAAAAGGGGCCATTTCACTGTTGACTTATTTAAATGATTTATAAACTTGCCTTATTTACAGTTCAGCCTGTAAGGCTGCATAGACCAAAACTGTCACCCCGTGATTATCAGTGGCATCCTTAAGGGTGAAGGAGGGCAGGGTGGAGGGTGGACAAAGATAGCACAGGCATGGCAATGTCATTGTGCAAATGCTCAGCCACCTCCATGCTGATGATGAGCCCCCCCGAACCCCAGGCCATCTCGCAGAGCCAGGTCTTAAGGCCCTTCCGGAAGGCCATCAGGGAGGGGGCATCCCAGCTTGAGGGACAGGATGGTCCACAGGGCAGGAGCCACCGCAGAGGAGGCTCTTCTCCCAGACCCCGCTGGCCGAAATTCCTCAGCCGATGGGAACCGGAGAAGGACTCCTCTGCTGCTTCTGGTGGGCCGGGAACTCCCCATCGGGGTGACACGGCTCCTCGGACAGCCTGGCCCCATGCCATGGAGGGCTTCGAAGGTCAGTGTGAGCGCCTTGAATTGCACCTGGAAGCAAACCGGTAACCAGTGCAGCTCGCGGATTCTTAGATAGACCCTTGAGGATAACTCTTGATGGACTTCCAAGGTGTGTCCTCTAGGTTCTCCAGATGTTCCTTGGAGGAGAAGGGAAGAGAATACGATATCTGTAACAAAATAGCCTGACACTAAATAGATGAAACAACAGACAACTTCATGGCCCAAGGACCCGCCTGGGACATTTCATGTAGAACAATTCTGGGTTGCGTGAACGAGAGGGGTGGGGTGGGATTTCTCTCTGTTCTGGTCCTTGTGAGAAACAGGCAAATACCGAAGTGCCTTTCCTGGGGGAGCCGCTGTGAATTGAAATGTTTTATTATTTCAGAAGTGTTTCAAAGAAAACTTCCTCTTCCGTTCACTGGAAAGGAATCAGAGAGTCTAGATCATGGGTGTCCAACCTTTTGGCTTGAGTGGACAACACTGAGCGAAGAGGAATTGTTTTAGGCCATATATTAAAACATATAATGGAGTTGATGTATATGTAATCTGTATAAATAACAAACTTCCTTTATTTTTTTATATTTTTATTATCTTGTTGGGCTGCATGATTAGCTGTCGAGGGCCACATGCAGCCCTTGGACCGCAGGTTGGACACGCCTGGCCTACATCTTCTTGAATATCTAAGATAACCTGATTAATTTTCCTCCATTGTGGAGGAAACATGAATGTTGGAGTTGGTTTGTTTGGTTGGATGGTCTCAGATCAGAGTTTCTCAAACTTGGCAATTTTAAGAGTTTGGTTGGATGGTCTCAGATCAGAGTTTCTCAAACTTGGCAACTCTTAAAAGTTGCCAAGTTTGAGAAATGCTGCCTTAGAGGAAGACACAGTTGTGTCTATGAGCATCTGATTCTGCATTTACGAGGAGAAAATTCTGAAATGCTTTTTCGAGCCCAGTAACAAGAACTCTTATGCACGTGTGTGTTTGTATTAAAATACTAACTTTGCAACAAGGGGACGACTTCCCATCTGGGAGGTAAGATAATGAAGTACAAGAAAGGAAGAACAGAGGGGGCGGATGCTCTGCTGTTGGGGCTTGGCTGTTTATCAAGCTTGCAATTCAGCTTTTATTAGCACAGATTAGAACAGATTAGCCTCCACTTTGTTGGACAGCGTTATAAGCCAAGCCAGGAGATGCTATCAAGCAGCCAGACTTCTTCTTTATGGCTTTCTGGACCTGAGTTCCGGGTTACAAGGTTGTCTGGGCCGCTGGTAATGACACAGCTGTGGTCACCCAACACCTGAACCCTCTTTCAGGTCGTTTCTGAATTGACCCCTTTTTCCAGGTTCTCACAACGGGCTGAATCTGACATTCCCCCACCTGGAGGCGTTCGCAAGGCACAAACTAAGACAAAGCCAGGCTAGCGCGAACCAAGTTTAGCACGATGGGCAACTCCATTCTGCTGAGCCTTTCTTTGTCCAGTTGAACGGTTGTGCGCTGGGGTTTTTGTCTGCAGAAAGAGAAGAAAATCCTTTCCAACCTGCTCAGCGTTGTTGTTCATAATTTTGTCACGTCGCAATCTTTTCCTTCCGTTTTCTGCCTCTCGGCAAAGAAAGCCCAAATTATTTTTGGTCTTTCCTCGAAAAGGAACCGAGCCCCCATTCTCTTTATCACAGGTTATGCTCTTTTCAGCATCTTTGGTCCTCCTTCTGGGGGAGAAAGAACAACACACCATTTGCTGCTGCGAGGCGACCCTCCCCATCGCCCTTTTCCCCCTCTGGGGCTGCCTAGGATAAGGAGCATCGTCGTAGGCGATCAGCTGCAAACAGCAGAAGAGTCCTTGGACCGACCCCACAATGAGGTGCTTCGACTATTTCAGACCCTGGGTGTGAGGACCAGGCATTTCCTTTGCATCAACAAGTTGGAAGCTACCCCGGCGATGATGCTTGACACATACACGCCCAGGCAATTTAGCCAGACCCTAAAAACGACCCTATGGCGTGGAGAAAAATCTATCCGTGTGGTCATTAGGAGTCCCAAATAACTCGATGGCACATCATCAAATCCAGAAAGCAACCCAACTCGTGCCATAATTCTTCCTCTTGAGTTCCAACTCTGAAGCTCTACCACAGCTGTTGGATCCCAAGCCATCTTCATCCCCCTTTTTTTATATATGTAATCTTTTAGCCCACCTCGCTAGTCTGCCAGGTTTTTTATTTTATTTTAATGTTTTTTTTTATTTTTATTATTATTTTAAATGTTTTTAAATGAATTTTTTTTAGCGTTGTCAGCCACCGAGAGTCTCCGGATATTGGCAGCATATAAAATAAATAAATAAACTATGACCCTTCGTGATGTCCGTCAGCTTCTACAGCTTTTAAATAAATAAATAAATAAACTATGACCCTTCACAGCTTTCTAGATGTTTATTTTTATTGTTTGGATTTATATGTCGCCGAAATCAAATGACTCTCGGCGGCTTACAGCAAAAACAACAAAAAGCCAATAAGTTCCATTAAAACCTTGAAAACAGCTCCCTCCCAAGGTTTGAAGCCCCAAGTTTCTTCCTCCTGCCTTTCCACGGTTGTGGATTGATTGCAACCCCTTTCTCGGGCTGTTCTGTTGGGGCTTCTTGCAGACCGTTGCTTCCTGCATTGGCTCTTTTCTTTTTCTGCGCTGCGGTTTAGGGATGAAAGGTAGCAGCTTCCAATGGCATCAGACAGAAAGTTTTAGCTTCCGTGCTCTCCATCACCCATTAATAATGAAAATAATTTTTATTATTTTTCATAAAAAGGCACATCTCTTCCTGGGTTTGTTTTAGAAAACTTATATGGCCACCTATTTTATCGAGCAATCCTCCAGGTGGCTCAAAGCAACAACAGTAAAAAGATGTGAAATGAAGAAATTGACTCACTTCCAAAAGGAAACAGCTCTTGCCACCTTTGAGCAATGCATTCGAATAACAACGACAACCATCACCGGGTTTCACCCGTTTCATTTGATCCCAGTGCTTGGGGGGAAATCCTATTTCTGGAGGACTGTAAGGATGGAAGCTTGCTTAATAGCAGAGGGGAGGATTGCACAGGGCAGGGGCCACTACAGTCAGCCCTTCAAGGCAGCCCATTCAGGAAACCAAAAGTACTAACGAGTACTAATGAGTACTGACACTACTTTTATTGTAGGGTGACCATATGATGGACTGTAGTCCAGATTCCCTGGAAGGAGAGGGGTGTATTCCAGAGGACCAAGCAACACCTTGGTTCAGATACTTTGTGTGGGAGAAAGAGGGTGAAGACAGTTCCTTCCTAATAGTTCCCGGAGTGTATGCCTTATGCGGTGGTGACTTGTTTGAATTTGGCAAGATTCTGTCTACAGGTTTATTGTTTACTATATTACTTTATTGTTCACACATTCCGATGAGAGTTATAGACTCGTCACACCAGGCATTATCACTGGCAGGCATTACATGGGGCAAACACAACTATATTCAAACACCTATATAAACACAACTATATTACTACATTCCTGTCTACTAGGAACAATAAAGGAATCTGCTTGGAAGAATCACAGCATGTCTTTCTTGGTTTTTGGACAACCCAAAAAGCACCTTGCAAATCTCAAAGCACTTCTTTCCTTCGCTGTCATCACTTTCCAGACAACTAGGGTGGATAGAGGCTTTCTCCACCACCGTTCCCTCTGTGGGCTGAGATAGCTCTTATCTGACTACTCTCTAAGCTGCGGCTCTTCCTCTTTTCCCAAGGTTATTCTCACAGACCATTACAGGTAATCCTCGATTTATAACCACAGTTGGGACTGGAACTTCTGTTGCAATAAGCATCATGAATTAAGCTAAATCCAAAAACAAAAAAGAAACAACAAATAAATTAAAAAAGAAATGAAAAGACCAAAACACCTCCTCGCCAGAAATTAACACCCAGGCAAATAATCAAGTCGTAAACAAGAGAGTCTTTGGATTTCGGCGGCATATAAATTTAATCAATCAATCAATAAATAAACAATGCCCTAGTTAAGGAACCAACTACTCAAACAAACAAGCAATAAACAACAGCCTAATCAAGGAACTACCAAGGAAAAATCAACACTCCACCTGCACTGACAGGGCAAGCCACCAATACATAACGAGAGCAAATCCCACTCCCTTTCAACACTGATGATGTTACCTAGTTGGGTCATGAAATGTCTGCTAGAAAACAAGCAGCGCCTGACTTCTCTGGATCCTGAATTTCCATTCATACTACTTCAGTTGGCTTGGCTGCCCCTAACAGAAAAGCAGAGGCAGTAAGCTGAAATTTATGCCCAGCAATAGTGCAGGAGAAAGTGCTGGCAAAATTGCAAGAGGATCTGGCTGAATCCAAGAATCATTTCTATTAGAGCATAACGCTTAAGGTCAGCAGTGTCTGCGGCTCAGCAATTACAGCCTGCTGAGCTTTGAACCCTGGGAGGAGAAACTAGGAAATGTCAAAACATTGCTAGAAGTGATCGTAAAACTTTCTTTACACAGGAATGTAGCGGAGGCGCTTTGGGGAAAAGAATAAATAAATATACAGTATTTTCCTGCAGGAAAACCATTCACATTTACAGATTCGCACTGTAGCCCGGCCTTCTAGCCTGTTTTGTCTCCCCAGATTATAAACTGAACATGTTTTCTAGTGAGGCAAGCCTTGACCTCATGCCAAAGATTAGAGATGGTCTTGAAGTTCACCAAGGGTTGCATTCTGCGGGACGTAGGACAAAATTGTATGCAATTGCAACTTCGGACAGTTTTTATTGTTAAATATTAATAATTTATTTTTTATTAAATATATAAATACAGTAATTTCTTATTCAAGTATTAAATAGGGAATGCTACTATTCCCTATTAAAAGGGAGTTTATTTATGCAGACTGCTTGAAGTTGGAAAATGATCATCTAGGACAGCATTTTTTAATTTGGCAACTTGAAGATAGGCGGACTTCAACTCCCAGAATTCCCCAGCCAGCATGCGGGCTGGGGAGTTCT
>JANHZU010002345.1:343817-368949 GCA_032468055.1 Acrochordus granulatus | reverse complement strand
TTCAACCGAAGTCTGTTGTTCCCCATCCAGCCCTGAACAGCCTCCAGGCACCGAGTCAGGGCCAGGACAGCATCACTCGGATAACCAGGGATGGAGATGTAAATCTTAGCATCAGCCGCATACTGGAGTTATTAGCCCCATGTGCAGTGCAGAGCACGTGGTATTTGCAAAGGCCACCGTAACCTTTAATATATTCTCACAAAGTTTTTGCATGCAAAAAAATAGAAAAGGGGAGTCCCTGTCTTGGTGTAAAAAAGTAAATTCTGGAAAAATACCATAATTCTCTTGAGAGGGGGGTCAGGCATGTTTCCAAAATGTAATGAATTCCAGGTACATTTTCTGTAGGGCGAGGGAGCACAACCAGCTACTTTCTGTTCATAATGAAGGAAAAATCAATTAAAGAAGAAACCAAAAGGATCCGCTGCTGCAATGTGGGAGTGAGAATTGGTATATTTTAAGAGAACGGTTTTGGAGAGGGCGTTCTAATTTTAAAATGGGAGAGGTTGAAGCTTCCAAACAGTACCTGAGAAGAGGGAGGTTAGGCAGACAGACAGACAGACAGACGAGATGAGATGTAGAGGATAAGATGGTTTGTGGGGATCAGAAACCTGGAAGGTGCAGCCTGACGGAGAGGCATCAAGTGCATGTTTCAAATATATTTTCTTTGTTTGATGGGATCTGAGGCTTGTTCTGGGCGGGTGGTAGGAATCATCTCTTGATTCCCAGGATCAAAATGTTAGTTTTGTGGCTCGGGTGACAAAATCCTAATCTCCATGATTCTTACCAGGTCACCTTGCCCTATGTCACTTCTTGTAGAACGTGCCTTTTCCACCATTGGTGACCGTGTCAGTGGTAGAACAAAGCTCTCCATCCTGAGGTCCCTTCCTGCCCCCCCTTTTCAGCATCTGACAAGCCCGTCTCAGCTTTGACTTTCTTGGAAAACAGTCACCGCTTTAATTATGCATGTGGCACAGTGGGAAGCGTTTCTGTGGCTCAGCCCAGCTCTGCTCTGAAACCTGACCACCCAAGGAAGTCCGGGGACACAGATAGAGGAGACCACGTGCTGCTGGTGGCCCATCCTTTGGGTCGCTCATCTTTCCTGGCTGCCATCTGGAGGCATCGTTTGCATGGCTCGGTGTCAAAACACCCGTTGGAGGCTTTGATAGCCATCAAGGAGGAGAGGAATTGAGCATCAGGCATCCGGCAGAGTGTCAAACTTGTCACTTCCCCACCGATTCTCCCCTGCCCTTCCCCGCCTGACGGTGTCACCCCCTTCCCTGACAAGGTTAGTTGCTGACTGTCAAGGATGCGGCTAAGTACCTCAGCAGCACGCCATGAAAGAGAAAGGTGGGCGCTCGTGAAAAATGCACAGGTTGAGTCAAAACAGAGGTGAGCACCCTGCTTTCCATTGTTTTCTGCCATGAAGGCGTTCAGACCTGCCATAAAACATCAGGGAATAAAAAAGTAGCGGATGGAGTCCGGTTGGTCATTCCCAAGTAGTCACCATCCTATTGGTGTCTTCAAGGGTCTTCTGCTTGACTCCTTTTTGTTCTAGAGGGGTATGTCCGGGGGTGTCAGAGAATGTATGTCCTTTCCTTTCCATATAATGTTTCTGTGTTCCAGATTTTTTCCCCCACGTTGGAGAAATGCTCCCAAATGCGGTAAAGCCCCTAACTGCTGACTTGCCAGCCAGCAAGGCCAGCTTGTTCTTCTGCATGCTGTACTCATGTTTGGTTGTTGCCCACTGTTTGGGTTTTCACAGCTTTTTACCCTCTTCCTGCTGGATTAATTTCACTTTTATACCATGCAGTAAAAGGAGTCCTTTAATCATATTGTTCTGTTGAATGTTCATCCTTCCTGCCTCTCGCCCCCACATCTTCTTTTTCCATCCCCACCGCCAGAGCACACGTGGCTCTTGCAATGCAATGTACGTCTCAAAAGGCTGAGTCTTTATTTGTCAGGAAATCACAGGCTCCAAATAACTTTTCTTCCCACCCCTGAGGATGGGGGTTGGGGGTGTGAAGAGGAGAGCTGGGATTGTCATGAAACGACCACCGTCTTGCCCTCTTTCGGTTTCCATGCAGGGAGCCTTCATATTTGCGGCACTGCTTTGAGCACCACTTGGCAGCCCTGGAGTTGTCATCCTCGGGTGCCAGACGCCTACTTGGAGAGGTGACAGTTTTAGCTTGAGCAGGGCCGTTTGTCTGCATTGTCTGCTGACAGAATGGGGGAGATCGCAAACCCGTCTTGCCGCCTGCCAATCTCACCAGTTAGACAAGGATTACATGGGAGAGGCAGCGTGTGTGTGTGTTTGTATGCAACAAAGGAGAGGTGGCTGGATATTCATTGTAGGGTACCCTGACTGAAAGAGCTCCAGGTGTGAAAGGAAGAGAGAAATGTGAGAAATCATTGAAAAGAGAGAAAAGTCTTTGAGGATTTGTGCCAAACAGGTATGATAAAAGCAACCCCGAGTTTGTGGGACGGGTTGTCAGTGCACAAGAAAGCAGACAAATGGATCCTTGAACCAACGACTCTAGAGCTCTTACTCTTGAGGCACAAATGACAAAGCTAAGGTGATAATGTGTCTGCGAAGGGCGAGGTTGTGTGACGGCCTTCAGTGAAGTGGCAGTTTCCCAGGAAGGAGGGAGCAGCTTCCAAGGAGGGAGTTCAGACAAGAGGCAGCCCAGCCCAGAGCCCAACCGGAGACAGACGTTCAGGAGAGCACCCCTCGAATCTCCAACAGAGGGAGAGTAGCGTGGTTCAGTCTGGCAAGGTTCTGTCTCCTGGGTGTGAGCAAAAAAGAACTGAACTTCGGCTGATGGTTCCGTGACTCCTTTGGGCTGGGCCTGATAAGTGCAGAGTGTGCTGGTTAAAAAGAACAACGGTAAGTCCTGGAAACAGGATCGTGTCCTTCCAAATGCTCTGGGTGAATTCTGCAGTGCAGCTTTTGCAGAAGAACGTGGGGCTTCGGCATCATGTTTTCAGAGAATGCAGAAGTTGGAATTTAGGATGTGGCATTCGGTGTTCTTCTTGAACAGATCCACGTCTCTGACCGACAGTTATCTGGCCTTTTTGTGAACACATCCAACAGCGAAAAAACCTCCATCTTCCCTGGCCTTCCGTGCCACTGCTCGACAGAGGCCGAGACAGCTGTGAAAGCAATCGCCCCTCCTTCGGAACAGAGTCCGTGAGGTGTCTTGTTCTCCAACGTGGCCACCTCTGGAGGCAGTTGGTGTCCGGAGAAGGAAATGGAGATGGCAGGCCAAATCCTTGCTTCCCCCAGGTGCCAAGCCAGCCTTCCCTCAAGCCAGAGACGTGAACGTGGGTTGGGCTTCTGTGCGCATGATGGCTGGGAAGCATGGAGGTTCCACGCATTTGTTGGGCTTGTCTGCTTCTGGAAGAAGCCCAGCATCAGACGGATGGAAAGGAAAACGGCGCGAACCGCAGGCAATGCATAGGAGAATCACGTCGGCTTCATCAACATCCCACCTCTGACTGGAACATCTCCCTGCGAGGGAGATTGTAAATGTTTTTCTTTTCTTAAGGGAGAGAAGCATGCATGGACAAGGGACGGATGGATATAAATAATTTACCAAGCTGTTGTATGCTGTAAATAACAAGCCTCTTGAATAATGAATTAGTCCAAGTAGTGATTCATACGTAAATCACTCTTGTCAAGCAGAGCTACTGCGGCTACTTTTTAAAAACAAACATCACCACCTTTGAGGACCTGATCCTAATTAAATTATCTCTTGGCAGGTAAACATAAAGATGCCCTCAAGCTGAGCTCAGCTGCTGGCTGACTCTGCGGAGAAGTCCTCGGTTCGGAAGGGGTCTCCTGCTGCCATTTCCCCAGATGCAGCTCTGACTTGGTTTCCCCTCCGAGGATGCACCAAGGCAGATGCTGCTTAGCTTCCAGGTCCAAACGCGGCCAGCCAGGTGCTCGTACAAGTGCTTGGAAAGACGAGCTGGGATCAGTTTGGTGAGACCCTGTTGCACATTTTTGTGCACGAAGCTGTACCTTTAAGGGGAAAAAGTAAGAATTGTTCAACGGGGGGGAAAAAATTGGCCCCCATGTGCTTATCTCTCCCTTTCTGAGGGGGCTCTTTGTGCTTTCAAAGAGCTGCTCTCTCAGCTGAATGCAATATGCAAAGTTAGGAGTGTTGCTTAGCTTAAAAAAAGCCATAAATGTTGGCTCATTTACTTTAATTTGCATACATTTAACTGAAGACCTTAATAAAAGAAAATCAGCACTTCCTATTTGGAGATGATATATGCCTAGGCCAGAACAGATTTCATTTTGGAAGAGGCATCCCATCCTTTAAAACGAGGGATGAAGGGGGAGAGGGTGTCTCTGAAGGTTTTTTTTCTGCAAGTTTTTGGAAGCTCTCGGCTAAAGCAGAATAAATGTAAAACACAAGACGGAGCGAAGACTTTGCCTCTGTGGCTGGTGTTCTCAGCAGGCTGACCCGAGCCGTGCGAGAGAGGGGCCCCTTCGGTTTAGCCTTGGCCAGCACCCGCCCCTTGCGCTCTTTTCAGCGGTGGAGAGAGACGATCTTGCCGCATAGGAGGGATCCTGAGGAACGTTGTACTCGACCTTCCCTTCTTGGCACTTCCTTTCTGACCCTGGAGGGAACTCTGCGCCAAGTAGGTCGCCCCTAGTATTTCCGGAGTATCTCTCTGAGTTCCTTCATTGCACGAGCCTCTGTTTTAACCGTGGCCTGTTTAATTAGCCAAAGCCATGGAGTCTAAACAGGCTTGCTGAAGGGTCCTTGGTGCTCTCTGAATTTGGTTGTTTTCCTCCAGATGTTTCATTACCCAGCTCGGCAAGCTTGCTAAGCCCAGAGCTTATCGGAGGCCAAATCGGAGGTCTTGTGAACTGGCTCTGTGAGAGGGTTCAGGATACGCTGGAGACAGTCATTCCTTGGGGAGGCTTCATCTCCAGCGTGGTTGGTGGCTTAGTGGCTGGACACTGACGGGCCTAACCCTCGGCTGTTAGGTAGGGTGGTTTTGCCCTTGCACATTTGAATTGGTCCCCAGGAGCCACAGAAAGGGAGCAGCAGCCGGAGAGACTTCTCCCGGGGTCCACGATTTTCGCTTGCTAGCCTTTGATTCTGCTTGCTGGGCCAGTCCACGTAGTCAATTTGCCTCGTGATTAAGTGACCCTCTTGAGAAGGACATGGGGGGGCGGCTGAATTTAGCCATTGGTCTCCACTGGGCAGCCAGTTTTCATCGTCTTCTCCATCCGTCCCCAAGTAGAGGCACCTTGACCCAGCTGCAGCAGTTTGTGGACAGGAGGGGTCCGGCAAGGTGTCTTCTTCTCTTTCTCCTTCCTCCTCCCTCTTTTTAATGGTGCTTCTGGTCATAAATAATGCATCTGGCCTCCTCTGGATGTGCTTGAGGCACGGCGGGGACAATGTATCTGTGTCTTCAAGGGCAGGGATTTGAAAAGCAGCTTCTGGGTGTGAAGCAGAACGGGGTTGTTTGCCATCCCCTGCCCTCTCCCCAGGTGCCCCTCGCAGCCTCAGTCGCCACTTCTCCGCACCGGTGGCTCTTTTGTCTCTTTTCCGCCTCCACCAAGAGTTCTCCTCGCTTTACGAAAGCTGGACCTTAAGAGGGGGGGCGGCAGTTGCTAGGCAACTGTGGGGGACCCTGAGCGTCGTCCCCAAGATTCAGAAACGGGCGCTGGGCTTCTCGGACGGTTGGCTGGTCCAGCTCTCAGCAGCTTGCTTGACGATTCGATGGGAACAAATTCTGGACCTCTACGGGAGCGAGGTGGTTGCCCCGTATCCGCCGTTTGATCACCTTGCATCCCGAGGAGTGAAAGGGGCCGAAGCCACGCAGGGAGGTCCCGTGGCGTTTGGCCGATCTGTGATGCTGGCTGGGGATTCTGGTAGTTGGAGTCCTCAGGCCTTACGGCTGCTGAGACTGAGAAACATGTCTTGGAGCATTTCCTGTCGCTCTGCAGCCTCGCCCTCTCCCTGTAGGATTGTGCGTCTCGTTGCAGTTGTGGCTTGGAGGGGTTTGTTCACCTACAATTAGAGGGTGGTTTTAGTTGACTTGGTCGCTGTGAACGTACCTGGCCCCTTGGCCAACTTCTAGATGCAGAAGAGGGGCTGAGTTTGCTCGACCCAAAATCCGTCTGATGCTACCTTTCCGACACGGTGCCCTCTGGATGGCTGCATTAGACTACAGCTCCCATCTGACTGGGAACAATCGTGTAATTCAGCGCATCTGGTGTGCATCAGGCCGAAGAAGGTGCTTTCAAAGCAGTTTTGCAGAAAGCAGTCCCTGGCCTTGGAAGCAAGCTAAGGTTTGCATGGGGGGTCCCGGCATCCTGTGTGACGACAACCGTTTCCAGCTATGTTTGGGCTGCAGCTTCTGGCACCGAAATCCGTCCACCATTGATTTTAGGCCACAGATTTGTGTCTCTTTCAACCGCCGGTTGAAATTAGCTGAGCTAATTGACTGCTCTTTTTTCTGGGAGGGAAAATAAACACAATCTGTTCATTAAAAGAAGTGGGGAGGTTTCCCATTTTTAAAAATGGAAAGTAAAGCCTCTTCCTTCTTCTCTGGTGAGGAGCAGAACTGAGGTGTAAATTCACTTCTTGAACAAGGAGGGGGTGATAATAAAGCCAACCTGTCGGAAATCCTTGAGCTGCACAAAACAGTCCTTTGGATTTGGAAGACACCCGCCTGTTCCTTGCAACCTTCAACGACCCGTCTTTATCCGGGCTTAAGGCGGACTCCTCTCTCTCTCTCTGGCAGCCGGTGCTTTGCCGCATTCGTATTCACGAGATGCTTCCTGACGCGCGTCTGACCTGTGTTCGACTCCGTCGCATTTCAGGGCCAGACAGGGCTGTCCACTTAATGTCTGCAGCCCTGCAGCGGGGCCGCAGAGGGGAGTATCTGCAGCTCGGGGCTGAACTGCGGGGTCCTTGGCTGCTTTTCTGCAGACGTGTCATGACCCAACGAGCTAACATCGTCCGTGCTGAGCGGGGGCTTTGCCCCCTGCTTCATCTACAGCGGCTCGCCCTGCCCGCGTCGGTGCGGCTCCTCATTTCCTGGGCTTGCACCCGGGAGGCTGGCTGGCTGGATAAGGGAGCGTCCGCAGGGAAAAGAGCGCCCACGGTCTTCTCCGGGGCCTCAGCATTCGTCACTTGCACAGTCGTCTTCCCGCTGCTGAGTTGTCTGCTTGAGGAAGGGTTTGCTCCGTTTCATGTTAATAATGCTGGAACAATGGCCTGGCCGCTGTGGCCGTGGTCTCCGTGACCTTTCTCAGGGAACCGTGATCTCTGGGTGAAGCACAGGCTGTAAACGGTCAAGCCTCTCCGTCTCGTAATGTTCTTTTCCGCCTCCCGGTAATTGGAGACAGATGGAGGAGGCTGGGTGTCGTCCAGCCAGCGTCCTTCGCGTTCTTAGTATCTGCATTATTAATCAAAGCTCAGCAGAACAGGCAGAAAAACCAGATTACTGTTTTTTCTCACGCTAGAACAAAACGTTTAGAGGAGTCGGCTTGATACAGGTAGTCCTCGACTTACGACCACGATTGGGACCAGAGCCTCTGTTGCTAAGCGGTGCGGTTATTAAGAGAGTCACGCTCAAATTTACGACCCGTTTTGCCATGGTTGTTAAGCGAAGCACACAGTCGTCTCAACAGCATCATGAATTTCTAATACTCTGGAGGTTCATTACTTTCTGCAGAATGTGAAATCCAGCGCAGTCTGTTTTTCTGAACTTTGATGCTCCTAGATATAGTTTTTACTTATTATTCTTTTGCTTGGGGGATCATTTTGGGGGTGTTTTTTTTTCTCTATTCCTGCTTCATTTTACAGGAACGGAAGAAAACAAGACGTCGGCTTGCAAACCGCGAGTAGTCTTGGAGCGAACGTTTCAGAAATGCGTTTATTTGTTGAGAGTACTCACAACTTTTCTTTCCAACTGTTCCCTGGAAATCCTGAGGGGCCAACTTGGGACAGAGGAAGAAAGCAGCCGAAAAAGGCAGGGGACCGGGGATCGTAACTTCTCTTAACGCAAGCCGCCGAGGTGTTCACTGTTGAGAGGCAGCCGCAGCAAAGGGGCGTAGAGGTGACCCCGGGAAGGAGGGATGAGCCCGGGGGGGCGGAGAAGGGGCGGCTCCTCCCTGGGACGGAGGAGGAGGTGAGGAGGAAAGTCGGAGGAGCCCTTCCCGGTGTCTGGCGGGGCGCAGAGAGGCCGGGCAGCCTCCCGGATCCCGCTCTTCCACGGTCGCTCTCGCAGCCTCCGCTGGGCCCACCTCGCGTCCCCTTGAAGGACCTTTTGCTCCTGCTGCCCCCGCCCAGGGCGAGCTCTCGCTCTGTTCGCTCCGGCATCTCGAGGCATCCAGGCCAGAGCCGATTCCTTGCAGGGTCCCAGGGTTTCGCTGAACGGCCCTCGCCAAGAGCCCCTTCCTCCGCTTCTTTGGCTGTGCCTCTTCTTGATTTGCCAGCCATTTTTTTCGGCCTGAAGTTAGAATCGAACGAAAAGGGCACCTGCTCCCGTCGAGGAACGAAGAACAGAATGGACAAGTGAGGGGCTGCTGCTGGCTCCCGTCCCGCTCGCTCGCCCGGAGCGGCCTTTGCGCTCCGCGTTGGTTTCATCGTAAGCGAACCTGCCAGATTTTAAGCCGAGGCGTCGCCGTGCCCAGACGAACCCTCCGGAACTCGTCTGTTGCCGGACGGGTGTGCGCCTTCAAACGGCAGAGGGCGGGGGCACTTCTTCGTTGCGCCCCAAGCTGCCGTTGCGATGGCCCTTCTTCCTTCCTGTTTCCCACGTACTGTCGGGTCGGAGTGCCCTCCCTTCTCTCCGTGGGCACGGGCGGCCCTTCTCCCACCCGACTTGCTGCTGCTTCCAGGGTGCTCCTTGCGTTTGCCCTGTAGCCATAAGTGCTGGGGAAGCCGTCAGTCCCCGGTCGGCCGAGATGCTGTACCTCGTGGGCTCCTTGGTGCCCCATCATCGAAGGCGCCCGGAGCCTTTTCCTGATCTCCCTTGCAGTTCCTCTGGGGAAGGGGCGAGTCAACCTCGTACTGGCTTTCTTTGGTGACGGTTTCTCCAAGCGCCGCCGTGACATAGCAGCGGACCAAAGAGAGATCCCAGCCTGGTCGGGGGGCATGGCCGTCATCACAGATCTGCCAAGACAGCATCTGAGCCCGCAGACCGTCGTTCCTCCTGTTGAGGGCCCTTCCTAGTTCAGCTGAGTTGGACTTCAGCCGCATCCGCTTCGGAAGTGATAGAAACGGAAGGGCGGGTTGGGTCTGCGTATCTGGTTTTTGCGTCTTTCTGCGCCACTGTAAAGCCTCTGAAGAGGTCGGCTTCCGAGTTCCGGCTTCTCAAATGCAGGTTCTGAATGGCTGAAGTGTTATTTTTTGGGACGTCTACAGAAACAGTTGCAAACACTGAAAATGCGGCATGTCGCTTGTTCCGTCGGAACGCGAGCATATAATCACAACACCCCCCCAGCCAAAAAGGTCAGTGTAAAAGCCACACGCAGGCTCGAGATCAATAACATTCCTGTGGCTCTGTCTGTCGTCTGGGGTAGGAGATGAATGCAGCGATGGCTTCCGTGCACTTCGAAACGGTGGTTGTCGCTATTAAATTTATTGTGGCTGGCCACTCTGAAGGTTTCTGGGCAGCTTACAGCCTGTTAAAATACACAGCCAGAGCAGTTCAAAATACGGCTACGGGTTGCGTTTGTGTTTGGGGAGATCAGGATTCAGCACTCCCCGAGTCCCGTGCACGGTCTCTGGCCGGTTCTGTGTTGCCAGCCTCACCTGCCGCCCGCGGTTCTGAGGGTCAGGTGCTAGGAGGAGGAGACCGGGGATCCCCCCTTCTTGGAGACAGGACAGGAGGGGGAGAGGCAGGCCCACCCTCCTACCCCCAAGTTGGAACCTCACTGTTGCTCCTGCGCTAGCCGGTGAACGAAAAACAAAACAGTGCCTACTTATTGACCTGGTGCTCTGCCTTTGAATTAGATTTTCCTGAAGACTCTTCTTGTGAGACAACTTTCTTCTTAAGATCCGGACATTTTATTGTCCAAGGATGGTTAGACGCACAAGGAATTTGACTCCGGTACAACAGCTCTCAGTGCACTCGCGGGACAACAGTAAATAAAACAATGACATCAACAAATGACATCATGGATTCAACAGTAAAACGTGCATCCAGTAGAAAAGGAATATAGTAAAGCGCAGATTTAGAACCATGTACATGTCTGGGTTAATTTAGAGTTCTGCGCACTTTGTGACCCATAGTGTAACATGAGTCAAGTATTCATCTGAATGGTGGCACGGGGGGGAAACTGTCCCTTGTCTGGTTGCTTTGGTACGCAACACCCTATAGCGCCGTCCAGCGAGAAGAGGTTACGACCAGGATGAGAGGGGTCTGCAGATACCTTCTCCGCCCTTCTCTTGACCCTCGCAATGTACAGGTCCTCCATGGAGGGGGGCAGGCTGCAGTTATTCTCTCTGCAGCCCCGACTGTTCGCTGGAGCCTGCGTGGTCGCTGCACCGAACCGGACAGTGATAGATGCGTGATTCCTGGACCGGCCGGCTGAACCTCTTGAGCCGACTCCGGAAGTGCATCCTCTGACGTGCCTTCTTGATAATGTTTCTCATGTTCGCCCTCCATTCCAAGTCTTGGGGGATTAGAGAGCCCAGAAACCTGAAGGACTGCACTGCTGATACCGTGTTGCTGAGGGGGTGAAATAGGGGGACCCTTCCTAAAATCCACGTCGTCTCCACAGTTTTGAGCGATTTCAGCCCTAAGTTGTTTCAGCTGCCCCACAGGATTGCTGCAGGATTGCGATTCCATGCCTGCAGCCGTCCTGATCATCGTTAGCCCCCACCCCACAGGGGATGTTTGCAGAAACCAACCAACCGCTGCATTCATTGCAAGGAGCCTTTGAGTTGTCCGAATTTTTTCAGCAAGACAGGATTACATTGTTCACCTGGTGAAATGGATATGCTAAATTGCTTTTGTGGGAAATGAAGGGAAAAACTGCACTCAAGCAAAAGAAATACACAACAGACAAGCCAGTGTGAGCTTGGGAGGGATGTGAAGTGAAAGAACACATTTCTTCCTTCGCTCCCTCCCGTTTATGTGTGGAGTGACACTGCCTTTTCTCATGGACCCGGTCTGGCAATACCTGGCATTTTCTCTTGAGAACCTCATGACTTGTGCCTTCACGAGAGGTGCATGTTTCAACCAGAAAATGCAGAAAGTGATGGAGTCAAACCAAGTCCAGAAGCCTCCCCTAAAGCTGAGTCCCAGTTTGGTGGGGAGGGCCCATTTCCAAAAACAACAATGTTGAATTAGGGTGTCCTTCCTCGTGTGACTGACACTCTCCATCACTGCACCAGATTGGAAAAAGCTGACAATTCCTTACAAATTCCATATCACACTCTAAGATCAAGCCCATCCAATTTATGAGACTCGACAGCCTGGAGTAGATGTACTTCACTTATTTCTTAGCTGTGGTTTGCTTTATTTGTATCTTGGCACAAACTAAGGAATGAATATGAGTTTTTCTCGAAACGATAGTATTTCAAGGGTGGGTCCCATCGTTGGCTTGTGGTCTGCATTATGGTTCACGCGGGCACAGAAATCGTGCTCAAACTCCCTGTTGCTGAAACGTAGCATGAGCTGTACAGTTGTGGCACAGGAGGAGGAAAGAGACCACTCCACCTCCGAGCTGCTGATGGTTGCTTATAGCTTCATGCTCTACCTGAAGCTCAGGAGATGCTGATGACAGTGACAGGTCCGCCGTTAAAGAAGACATGACTCCTCAGCTCAGCAGGGCCACAGCTGTAACGTGTGTTCAAAAGAAGTTGTGCAGCCCGACTGAATTATCAAAGATTTGGGTAGCTTTGAAATCGAAGGAAGAAAATCCAGCCGGAAGAACCTCGGAGGCCTAATTAAGCAGCGCTCTGAAATGTTTGTTTGTGTTGATACCCGTAATTGGATGCTCTGTGAGGGAGGCCGTCGAAGGTCCTTTTCTCTCACCAGCTAAATTGTACCCCAGCTGTAAAGCACAAAGCATTCTCTGTGTGTGTTTTGTTCGGGATGAAGAGCATATGAACAAATAGGGAACGTTTGGCCTTCGACTACTTGTGATAACAAAGAGGAGAAGAGAGGCTGGAGATACCAGATCTAAGTGGCGGGTATTCGAGAGCGCAACCCTTGGCAAAATGGGCTATTTAATATTGTTGCACACTCATGAGTGAGCAGCTTTGCGTGCTTTGTGACGAATCGCTGAGCAACCTTTATCCGGAGATGTGTCATTGAGGCGTGGGGTGGACAGACGTGGGCTGGCTTACCTCAGAGGTCTGCTGCACATCAAAGTGCTTTCCACTGGAGAGGCAACTGAAGGTGCGCCGTTCATTGACGACCAGGAAGCTGCCCCCTCTCTGACCTCCAGCGATGCACTGGGTGGACCACGCCTTGGGATTTGTTTTGGCTTTGCTTTTGTGAAATGTAGCCAGGAGATGTCCTGGATCACGTTCGTTGGCGTTGCATCATGCTGACTTTAATCACTGATGACTAAACTATGGTAAGATTAGCAGAGTGCTTTTTGCCATAAAGTAGAGTTTACTGACAAAAAGGGCTAGTTTGTAAACATGCCAGACCAGAACAAACAAAGTAAATGATGATTTAACGGGCTGCTTGGCAGTGCCTCTCTAGGGGTTTGAGCAGAGATCTTTCACAATCTACCTGATCCTTATGAATGGAGATGCTCAGGGTGGATCCCTGAACGTGGTCAGGTGTGACGAAAGAATGAGGGCTTCTCTTTCCCACGTTGAGACCGGGAGCTGTCCAGCGAGACACGGTAACAAGATGCAGCATGGAGTTGATCCGGTCCAGTTCTTCTGGTATTCTTGCTGGGACAAGTTGATGTCTTTTGGGACATTATGGTTACTTTCCCCAGCCTTGGCACGCCTTGGCCACGTTGGATTTTAAGCCGCATAATTCCAGTTCTAGATTGGACAGGATGGATTCGTGGCATGTTTTAGCTTCCTGGCATCCAAGAGTCGTGAGCAGCGTTGGGGCCGTGACGTTGGACCTTCAGTCAGATGCTGGATCCACATGCTGTATTCCTGACAGAGAGTTGCACAGCGACCAGCAATCAGGAGCCGCTCTGTCTTGAAGTCATCGTTTCTTTAGGGTTGTTTCTTGGCAGAAAGTTGCTCTCTCGAGTGTTATCATTTTTACAGGCAGACCGTAGCGCGCGGATGGAGGGTTGGTTTACCGCTTGCGGACTTGCCTCTGTCCTGTGAAGCTCGTTGTGCCGAGAAGATGCAACCGTCAGCTCAACTTAGGCTCCCGTTGTGCTCTTCCTCCGATCCACGTGATTGTCCTTCCCCGGCCTCTCTGATGAGCGGCTCCTCACGTGATGTCTCCGAGGGTTCGAGTGTCGTTTGGGTGAGAAAGCTTGTTAGGTTTCTCTCAAACAAAGAAATTGATGTTGTTCTGCAGGCCGAGAAGGGATGCTTTTTTGTTCTGCGGGTGGGATTTACCTGCGGAGCGAGCTTCCATCGTGGGCACTGGGAACACGCCAGCTTGCACTGCTTCCCACTTGGCAGTGATGCTTCTAAGTCAGCTTCATCCGCCATTCTTCTGTTTGTCCATTGCTGGTTTGTTTGTTTTTTTTTGTATCCTAATACAAACCAAGATGTTTCTCTTTGTTCTCCTCCGCTCCCCTTTCTTTGTCTGGTCCCTTGTATCCTCCCGAATAGGCTGCGGAGATGTGCACTGGCTTTGGACTTTTAAACTTGCATATCATGGTATTTATAGCCCGCCTTATTGGTGTGCCAGGAAGGAAATGACTTTCCAAATAAATATGTTTCTTTTGAAATTACATCCTTGGTTTTTCTTTGCCCCATGCAACTTGTAAAGAAAGTTTGTAAAATAACCAAAGTCAATAGAAACAATTCAGATTTCCAATGAAACAGTTCAGAAGGGTAAAAATCAATTTGATAAGAGAAAATCAAGGACTAGATTAGATGGGAAGATAGTCGTGTCGAACTTCTAAGTTTGTCCTTCATACTTGTTTGGGGATAGAGGTGACTAAGGAGGCATTTTAAGCCCCTGAACTTGTGACCTAGAAATAGTTTGGGGTTCCTGTGTGGGTTGAGGTTTGGGGTTCCTGTTTGGGGTTCCTGTGAGGATGGCATGGTGCAAAGCAAATAGTACCAGCTTTTCTTTTTTAGGAATGCCTCATAGTTATTTTTAAAAAGGGCAGATATAAGCCGGTACGATGGAGCAAATCTTGGAGGGGTTGAGTTGATGTGAGGAACAGCCTCACCAGGTTGTGTTCCAGTAAATAGGAACCTTTGTGAGTGACCATGTCCACAGAGTGTCCGTTTTGTCAGGATATTTCCTCCCACACCAGCCACTTCTTTGGTGCTCATGTCTTGCTCTCAGACCTCCAACCTGTTCCGCAGATTCCCAAACTTGGAAGCAAGTTGCTTCTGGAAGCCATGAAGGTCTTCAGTGAAGACTCGCCTTTGTCTCCAGCCACCTCCTTGCTACGCTTGCTCAGTGGCTTCGTTGGAGCCAGGAGTCTAGACTTGGCGCATCAGAGATCCGGAATGAAGACCAGTTGAAGGACTGTGCCTTCTCAGGTGGAGGCCCCCTTTTTCCTTGTCTCAGGACAAACAGGTGCCAGTGTTTGTTTCTCCATCTTGCTTTTGTTTCCTGAAGTTGTGCATGTGTAGAAAGACACGTGTCTCTCGTCAAAAGCCACCCAGTGGGGATCCCACAATCCATGGGCCAACGTACTGCAGCGAGACACATTTCCTTTCTCGCATGCTAAGTCTCCTCCGGGCTGTGGATCTTGCCTCCCCACGCCCCATTTATCCCGCCCTTCTCAAAACATCACACCACTTCCAGAAGAACACACGCTGGCAATCCTTTGGAGCAGGCGGCTTCTGCTGCAAACATCAGATGCTGTTTTTTTCCAGGAACGTGAATATTTTTGACAAGGTATATTTGAATTTAATGCAGAGAAATTGCTTCCCACCTGTTCTAATATTAATCTGCCTTCAACCTTAAGGAGGCAACCAAATGAGCCAGATGTGTGAAGCTTATTCTCATGATGGGCTGATGTCTTCGCCAAGCTTTTATTCCACTGAGCTGACGGTACTTTCGCTTGATTCTCTCTTCTGAAAGCGGTTTTCCCCCCTCCTAATTATTTTACATGTTGTTTTGGAAGAAAAAGAAGTGTGTCAACAGTGAATCAAAAGTCATCTCCCTAAAGATGTCTTCTTCAGACATTTCTTCTGGGAAATTTATTTATCTCCTTGCAATATCTGCATACTTCTCACCCTCAAAGGAGGTGTGGGAGAGTGAGAATGTTTGATCTGGTAGGTGATTCATTCCCTGGTTGGAAAATTAATCCTGAGATTTGAAAAAGGTGGCCTTCTTTCTTCTAGCCCAAGTAGAAAACAAGAAGGCAAATAATTTTTTAACAAATCAGCAAAAGGTGACTGTAAATAATGTAGATTAGATCAAGAGTTGATGGTGGGCTTTTCTAAAGCACCAGGGATGCAGGCATCTTCTACTGGCCTAGCATAGCCTTTCCCTCCATCATGTAGAAGCCCCGTTATTGTTCCCATCATCCACAGCCAGTGGAGTGAAGCATTCCCGCATGCCTAAGAAGCAACAGATGGCCAGACGCCAAGCTTGCTCTCAGTGGGAACAATACCTGGCCATCTCCCACAGCGGTCCTCCGACGTGCTTCCCACGTCCAGATAGCGCGATGTTGGTGCCTGCGGGCCAGAACCAGCCGCATTTCTCCTCCATGTCGTATGAACTGACAGTTCCCAAAACCAGCAGCCCGTCTTGCGGTTTCTTCCTTGGATTCGTGAGACGGCTGGAGACGCCCAGGCCCGGCGCTCCAGAGACCCTTGGCTGCCTTTGTGCTCCCGCTGGCCGGCTGACCTGGCGCTCGTGGTGCTCCGCTTCAGAAACGGCCACTGCTTCGTCGGCCGTGGTCCCCGGCTCCAGCCCCGTCTCGGCTGGTGATCAGCAAGCCAACGAGGGTGACCCCTTTCCTTAAAAAATGCATGAGCCGGCCTCCCGTTTAGAGTTTGAGTGGCACATGTCATGTTGCCAAGCTAACTTGCGTGAAGTGGGTGGCATACTTAGTGTCCTTATTCGGTGCTTGAATTAAATAAGACCCACTAAGGGTGGGATCAGGAATTTAGGAACTCTGGAAAACATGCAGTTGGACTTTCTTTTCTAAACTTCCTAACCTTTAAGTGCTGCTGTTTCCCTTTATCCATCATGCCCTGGCTCCTAGAATCTGACCCTGCCAAAGTTGGTTTGTTCATTGAACATGCAAATGAATTACCTTCCGTGGGCTGAAATCTGAACTGACATTTTGGCTGAGGACAAGGTCTCTTTTTAATTATGTAGAACAGCCAGGAAACTCTTAGCAACCTTGAAGCAGAGTGACTAAAGGTGAAGTTTTCCTTGCAGCAGGAATTACTTTTAATCAGTTTTTCCCAGCCAGGTTTAACGCAGTAATTGCATTAAAACAGTGAAGAAATGCTGAATGGAGGGAGAACTGTTGGTCAACAATGCCAACCCCACAGCACCAGGACTCCCCCCAGAAGAAGCTTGGCTGTGATTCCCTCCTGACGTGTTGCGGCTTTAATTGAGGCTTCCTGACCCTTTCAGCTGTGGTCTCTTCCTCGCTTTTGGATTTGGAGAACCGCACTGGGAATGCCGGTGCCTGGAATAAGGGATGAGAGCGAGCTGTTTAAGAAGCCCAAGTGTGGATAATTTACATTTCAGACTTTCAATACAGTTAAATCTGATTTCTTTCCGGGGATCATTTCCCACTTTGGTCACATTCAAAATGGCAGTTTGAACAAAGTTTTGAGGATTCCTAGGTTGATCCCCAAATTTCCAGGATGATTTCTGGAGTGTGTCAGGAGAAAGACTGTTGATTCCTGTAGCTTTTCTGGACTTGGATAAACTTTTTACAAGTTTTTTCTCTTTGATTCACCTGTGTAGGGAATGGATTCTCTTTTCCCATGAAAGCAAAATACTTTTTGACTGCAGAATTATTCTCCCCCTTGCTCCTCTGGTCATTAGTTGGCTGAAATTATCCTTCCAAGGGTAATAAAGCAGAACAGTTTATCAGATGCCCGTCAGACGTGCAGGTGGTAAGTTCAGCAGTAGAAGAGAACTATGATTAACAACATCTCTCCTGTCCTTAATTTAAAAATAACCCTCATTGGCAGAGTTTGGAGACTTTCTGAAATTGCTTCTAGGGCGCTTATTGCAAACTGGTGAAGATTGTCAATAAAAATAGGGTATTTCAGATATTCTGATGCAGAGAGAAAAAGTTTCTGGCTTCATATGTTGCGTTCAGGTTTAGTGCCTGGTCTGGTTTTGGGTAAGCTGCAAGTATGAACCATGATTTCTTAATTATGATTTGTGACTTTCTGAAATGCTTCATAGCTTGCTCTAGCTCAGAGGTGTCCAACCTTGGCAACTTTGAGATGTGTGGACTGGCTGGCTGAGGAATTCTGGGAGCTGAAGTCCACTCATCTTAGAGTTGCGAGGTTGGACACAAATGCTCCAGATTATTAAACCAGTTCAGCAAACAAACAGTTCAAGCAAATCATGTCTAATGCAACATATCAGCTTAACCAAAGTAGCAGGAGTTGTGAAAGGAGTTTGTTGGATGCAAAACAGAGTTTGCTTGTCTGAGTCGGGTTGGTTGCTTAGTTTCAGGTCTTGGTTAAAAGATGAACGTTCAGTTTGTGCTAATTTGGGCTGTTCTTGCCATATAAGCATACTTAAGGTGAGCATGTGCAAAATGTGCTTAAGAGAAAGGAGCTGTTTGGCAGAAGAACCAAGACTCTCTTTCAGCCCAGCCCCAGCCCTTTATAAAAGCAATCAGCTCTTTTCGTCTAGGCATGAAATTTTGCTTTTTTTTTTGAGGTGCGAGAAAATTGCCTTTCCTCAGAGCATTTTGTAGTCTTTGCAAGTTTTGTTTCTGTGTGAATATTTATGATGGTTAAATGTTCACCTCATTTCCAGTCCATTTCGTTTTTGTTATTTTAAGAGAAGTACCAACCAGGGAGATCCGTAGGGAATGGTCACTTTAATTATTTATTCACCAAATTTACATGGCTGCCCATCTCAAAAGAAGTGACCCTGAGTATCTTACAGTGAGGTGATCAAAGCTCAGAACATGCGAGGAACATGGAAACCAGATTAGGCCTGCCTGCCTGCCTGCCTGCCTTCCCTTTTATATTTTCCTTCTGTCCTTCCTTCCTTGTATCATCCGCTAAAAGCTACAGGCAACTTTAAATATGCTGAAAAAAACCCTGAGAGCTCACAAAATGCATTTATCTCCTTGCTTTCGTAAGCCCATCTTTGTATTTGGGAATAATTTTTCCTAATATTTCCAGTTGGGAGGGTGAGACCACTGGCTAAATGTGCGTTTAGAGGTTATAGATAAATCCTTCTTTTATGGACTCTTCTTTTTTTAGAGCACTTGATGATGGGAGGTTTGCACACCCACTGCATCATGCAGTAGAAGAGTTGCAATAAAATGCTTATGGTCTGGCTTTGACTTCTACCAGGAAGAGAGGTTGATCACAATTTTATAAGCCACCATTCAACAAGCTGCAGAGAAAGGAGAGATTAAAACGAAGCCAAGATTTATGCAGGCTGGATACTAACCCACTAACTTATATGCAAGAACTGCTGTTCAAAGCTACTTATACCCATGTAGGAGATCATAGGATTGTCCTCACATTTGTAAGGGCTCAAGTAGAAAATGCACCAGGATTTGACCAACGTTTTGGGGAAAAACAGCTTCTGAGCCATGCAGAGCTCCTCCTCCTTCCAACTGACACATGCAGATGTTTTAATCGCTCCCAGCCTGTTCAAGTAGTTCTCCACATCTTGGTTAAGGGTCTTCTTCAACATTTACTTCTGATGTTAAAAATTGGTCCTTGCCTTGCCTCTAAGGTCTACTTCTTCCTTCATCTTCTAATCAGTCACATACTGATTAGTAGAGGAATTAAATTATGGTGGGGTTAAGAAGAAATGCATTTGTTGGCCAGACCCACAATTAGTTTGAAGCTGTAATGATGGGTCATTTATGCTGTGAGTGAAACTATTCTGTGTAGTCTGGAAACTGTCATGTAAGGCTTAGCAAGAGGCACAGACGACTCTGATACCTAAAATGACATGAAAGAAAAGGCAAAGGTTCCCCTGCCAGTTGTGTCCGACTCTAGGGCCGGTGCCCATCTCCGCTCCCTCGCCGAAGAGCCAGCATTCTCTGAAGACGCTTCCGTGATCAAGTGGCTGGCACGGCTGTATGCCAAGGTGCGTGGACACCGTTGCCTTCCCACCAGTTTAGGTGGCACCTATCCATCGACTTGCATTTGTCATGCTTTCGAACTGCTAGGCTGGCAGGAGCTGGGGCAAGTAAGGGGAGCTCACCCTGTTACACGGCGCCTGGGATTCGAACTCGGGCTGCTGACCCTCCAGCTCACAAACCCAGCATCTTAACCACAGCATCTCAGCCATCATGCCTCTTAAAGATGACATAGGCCAGCTAGTACAGCTTGTTCAGCAATCCATGATTAAAGCATGGTTTAGTACAATATGCAAATTGCACCAAACCAGCTGTCATTTTGTAGATTTGAGACATATCTTTTCCTACAAAACTTTGGATAAATCGTAAACACTTTTCTGTTCTATTTCATTTGGATCAACTTGCATAGACCTTCTAAATAATAGTAAAATAATTATTTTTAAAATGTTCATATTTTCCTTTTCTCTCCCTCTGTCTCTTTCTCCCTTAAATCTCTGGCTGGATGGAAACATGTGTTCCTTCCCCAATGAAAACTATGTTTGGACAATCCATCTTCAGGGAAGCAAACAAGCTAATGCTTGGCTTTGGGAAATGCTTTCTTGATTTCATCATTTGAGGCCATCCTTATAGGAATGAATAATTACAGTGTATGATGATGGTGGATAATTCAATAATTGCTGCTGTGAAGTAAGACAGTCCTTGGATCAAGATAGTCTGAAGCATTCAACGTCTCACAGAAGGCTGCAATTCAGTCGTGTCACCTTCAGATATAATCCCCTTCCCATTTCTCAGTTCTGCTCTTACAACATCCTTCATTCTCTGCGAAGTGCAGAGTTTGACGTGTGATATTATTTCTATTGTTATTATGTTTGCTTTGGATAACATTGGAATGGTGAGATGCTTGAAAATTACCCATCTTGCAGAGCTCTAATAAATCAGCAGAAAATACATCGAAGTCTCCAGCCAAGGATTGGATACCAGGCAAAAATAGCAATTCAACAGTATTATCACTGGAAAACAAAAGAGCTAAAATTGTACTGAGGTTGGAGCCAAATGGAAGTTTTGTTCCAGTTCTTCTTCTTCTTTTATCTTTCTAGAAGTTCTGAAATTAGCCTGAATTTTGCTGTAGATTGAAAGGAATAGGAAGAAAGTCTTGACCATATCAGCACGGCATGAATTGCTTAGGGCTGTGACACTCCTAGTCTCATACCTTCCCCCGGATCTTTCTGGTTGGCTTTCTTGTAAATCAGGGGTGCCCAACCCTGGCAACTTAAGCGGTGTGGACCAGCTCCCAGAATTCCTCAGCCACCTAGTGCTGGTAAGAGTCTGTTAGCATCAGTACTAAGCAGTGCTGATGCTAACAGACTCTTACCAGCACTAGGTGAATGTTAATCAGGGTTTGGTTTTGACCATGTTTAGACCGCTTGGTTAAAATAATAATCAATTAACATCAACAATGTTTCATACTGCTGCTAAAGTATCCCTAAGCCATGATTATGGCATTCACTTCTACTTAGCCAGCGTAGGCACGTTTGAGCCAAATTCACGTTGTGTACTGAGTCTCAGCATATTTAAAAAGCTACCATAGCTGGGGTGACACCATTACTGAGCCATCAGCTACAATGCCTGTGCCTATGTTGACCCATCACTCTAAGCCACAACGAAGCAACCACATTGTGGCTTAACCCTGTGATATACAAACTCGCTATGTAGCTCAAAGACGATTGTTCTTGCTCTCGGTTCTACGCAGGGTCATGAGAGATTCAAGGGCTCATATCTGAACAAGAAAGGTGAGAGCAGAGCTAGGTTGAGGACTTGACTATGTGACGTTGCCAGAAGTCTTTAGCCAGTAGGAAGGTATGCATGGACGCTGGAAAGGAAGTGGATACTACAGGTTTGTCTTTCGCACACAGAAGATATGAGCCGATGCATATTTCGTGCTGGACTTCGCTGCTGTTTTGAAATGCATGCCCACAGCTGTTTTGGGTTCACGAGACTTTGGCCCACGGGCATTGGGGTTCATGAAGCTCCTCTGCCTTTGACAAATGTAGTGGAGGAAGTACTCTTAAGTAGGCCTTGGGAACGGGGTAAACATTAAATCTGCTGAAGTGTCGTGTCTCCTCCTGAGCTAGGGAAGAGCGAGGGAGGCTGACGTGGGAAAAGACCGGCGGTCTAACCGCATCAGTATTCGGCTTCCACTGAAGCCAGCCAGATGCCTCCAGGAACCCAGCCAACGAAATGCAGGGTAGACAACTCTGATGTTGTTTTTCAGCTGCAGGAAGCTGGTGGAATGCTGGAAATTACATCTCACTTGGATGGGGCCTGTTAAATTCAACAAATCTTCCTTGAATGGTGGCTTTTCCGAGAGGAAGGGCGATGCTAGTGCAATCTCTTCGTTTTTGCTGCCTTGATCAATCTGAATACCAGCCTTCTCCGAGGAAGATGGATCTCCAGTGCCTGCGGTCCCTGCTGCGTTCAGCCTCTCTGCATTGAGTCTTGAGGTTGCCAGCTGGAACTTGCAGGGGGGTTTTCAAGGGAGAGAAATGAACTTAAATGAGGAAACAACTCACTTGTTGTGCACATGAGTTGTCTTAAAAGGCACCAAACTACGATTATCTCTCTTCTTTCATAATTAGCTATTTGCATAACAACTCTCTATTCAAGTCCTATCAATACCGATAAAGGATTTATGTAGCTGCCTGGAATTTATCTTCCCTGGTATACATAATAAACAATGGAAGTAGAAGCCATCCCAGGGGCCTAGCATTATTTTCTGGCAGGCGTGCATGTGCAATTAACCGCTGGGCTAATTGTTCGGTACTTGAAACTCATTTTCCTTCGTATGGTTTTAGAAAACTCTAATTTTGCCAGTGATTGTCTTGGGGCATTGAGTCCCTTCACCCATAGCCAAGGAAAGCAGGTCTGCAGTTGAGCTGTAAGCAGAGGGGTTGGCTGGGATTGCATCAGGTCTCCTGGGGGAGACAAGGAGGGACCCCTGATGAAAGGTGTCTCATGACATCATCACGCACACCTCATGGTGTGCATGATGGGCTTTAATGGATTCCGTGCTGTGGAGATTTCAAGTTTCAGGTTTCCATGTCATCCCAGGCTGGGTTCGCAATGTCTTCTTAAACATCAGAACAGCCTTCAAGGACGTTTTTTTTTTCATTAGTTTTAGTGGGAGGAAATCAATATCTTCCATCCTGACAACAACAGAAATGCTGTGCGTCCAGAGTGAAAAATTAGTCTGACCTAATCTGATGAAGGTTAGTAGGTCATCTCCCATACTTACTTGAATCCTTGAATCAATCTCTGCAGTCTCTAAGCCAGTGTTTCTCAACCTTGGCCACTTGAATATGGATGGATTTCGACTCCCAGAATTCCCCAGCCAGTTGAGCTCATCCTAAGTGCACCCAAGGCCAAGGCTGATAAAGGCTGCTTTAAGCCCTGAGCAAACCTTCCCTCATCAGATCCCCCCCAGGTCAGACAACCGTTAGAATGCTAAGGACGGGACTAGCTGGGGATTCTGGACTTGGTGTCCAGCACATCTGATGGGCTCTGGGTTATGAAGGTTAGCTTCACGTTAGAGAATGCCACCATAAACCAACAGTGTTGAAGCCATGGTGGCTGTTTTCGGATTATGTTCAGGGGTGTTCTTAGTTGTGGAAAGACCAGCATCCCCCATGGGAGACCACCTTGCGGCTGAAAGTCTGGAATCTGGTGAGGCACAGCTGGGTTTCCCTGATCCAGATGCTTTGGCTTCCTTCTGGTATCCTCTTTCAGGGAACACAGATGCTGCATTTCTGCACAAAACCCTTCAAGCCAAATCAGCAAAAGAGAAAGGTTGTTGGTTTTTTTGTAAGGTGGGGGGGAAAGAGAACCTTAAAATGAAGCAACCTCCTTTTCACTTAAAAAACAGATTGCTTTAACACTGGATGAGTTGAGCATCTATTTAAATGCTCAAGCAGGTTGCAGACATGCATAAATAGTTTTTATGCTTGGGGTTTTAGCTGTGAGCATCTTTTCGGCATGACTTTCACTCTCCTCCTAAACATATGACCTATTTATGGGGGCTAACTGACCCTTCTGCCTTGTCGCTCATCCAAGGAATAACCAGGTGTGATCCAGCATAGCTTCTGGAACAGGCAAGGCCAACCACAGATGAATATCAGTTCAATAAAATAAAATGCAGAATTAAAAATTAAATAAGCCAGTAGGATGAACTCCCCATGTATTTATTTATTACTAATCATATTTGATTTGTTTTGCCACGTCATATACGTTTGTAGAGCCCTCTTGTGAATGCTGCAATTCTCTTGGGACATTGAGCACTGACTTCTGTCTCAACGCTGATTCCTCTCATGGGGAAGCTGATAATTTGGACCCTGCCAAATGCTTGCCAAACTTTTCTTGCGTGGCCATAAATGGTACCAGGAAGCAGGAATTAAGGAGCAAGATGCTTCTACGAGCAAGAATAACTCTCATAGGCTAGATTAGAGGGAGGAAGGGTCTTCTACCTGGCTGATCCGGCGCTCCTTTGAGTCTCAACACGGCTTTGTAATTAAATGAAAAACTAAGGTGGCTATTAACCTCAGCCATGATGGTCACCCTCACCGGCCTGAAAGAAATAAAGAAACCTTGCTTACATGCTGTTAGGAAGGAGAGACTTGCCAGGAAAAGCGGAGGGAAACACAACTTCAAGGTAATGCAAATTTGCTTTTGGTTGCTGCATCTCATGTGCACCCAGATGATGTATTTTCCTGTTTTATTGGTCTTTGTTGCAATAAATAACCCCAGGAGGTCAAGTATATTCCAGGCCTATAAATATGGATTGGACTGACAAAAGATGCTTTCCAAGGCCACTGTCCTTGGGGAGAAATTTATGAGGATCACGTTTTCTGGAGCTGATTTCATGTGTTCATGGAGACAGGCTATGCTAAGGATTGACAGGTGAGGACCAGGAATGGAATTGAAGGGAGCCATGCCAAGCCTGGGCACTGGACGCACTGGGATTCCTGTGGCTGGACAAGTTGTGATTTGGGTTCCACATGAAGATGTTGATGAAGAGAAGATGAGTGCTTGAAACGTTCATCTGGTGATGATGTGCTGAGGATAGGTTGTGGGTTGTTCCACAGAATGGTTTGCCTGGGAGAAGAGCCTGCAAATGCCCAATATGGTGGTCGTGGTAGGCACGACCGGTTGAAAAGGGCCCTGGAAACCATGAATGGTTTCATGAGTGGACAAGATGCTCTCTACCTCCCTCGCTGCCTTTGTGTATGTTTCTTCTGTGATAGGCACTTTTCCAAACAAAGCCGCTCTGCCATTTTTAACTGCAGATAAAGCCCTGTGAGCACATGTGTGGGGAAATCATGAGGACTGGGAGAGGCTAATGCTGTGCTTTGCAGCCCAACAGCTTTCTGTTCATATGTTTAATTAAAATCTAGAATTTTTTTGGAACATCTCTTTTTGTTCTAATATAGCTTCCCTTGGTCAGAGGACCAGGCTAGGGCAGATTTTTAACAGGAGCCATGTGCTTCCAAGCTGGGGGCCAAAAAAATCAAAATCAGATGGAGGAAGGTAAGCTGTCCATGAGATCATACACGTAAATTTGTAAGTTAGAGTAAATATTAAGAATTAAATGAGTAAAGTGGACATTCTAATAAAAAAATCCTGCTGTTTGACCATTTGAACTGAAGATGAAAACTATTTTTATGCTGCTTTTTTATTTTAATGTTTTGCTATTTGTTTGTATAGATGAGAAAATAGCATATT
>JANHZU010002345.1:266164-302453 GCA_032468055.1 Acrochordus granulatus | reverse complement strand
GGCCTGGAGAGCCAGCTTTCATTGCCTTGGGGGTGGGGCTGGGGGGGAGCTTGGGGCGGCTGGCTCGTGCTTACACACGGCCATCTCCGGATCCTGATCCTCTATAAACAATTATGTGGTGCAGCCAGCTGAGAAACCATCTCGCCGGGATTTAGCCTTTTCAAGGATGGCTTGTGGCCACCAGGCTCAAATGGAGGATAAAAGACCAAGCTGAATAGCAACCCATCATGTCTCGGACCCCTCGCCGTTTGAGGGTCTCAGGGCTTAAATACCACTTTTGGCTCACTTGTGTGCAGCCTGAGGGCTTCAAAGAATCCCTTCTAGCCTTCAGCAGAGCAGGACAAGGCAGCAAGGAGAGGACTGTATTTTTTGTTTCTATGTAATGTATTTTGATATTTTTCTTCCTCTCAAAGGAACTTACATCAGTGCACAAAAAAGGCCACTTGTAAGCAGTTTGTGGATAAAAACAATAAATCAGACTCCTGTTTAAAAAATTACAGGGTTACTTTAAAACCTAGACGCAAGATGAAGATGTCAGGATAATCTGAGTTTAGGCGTTTATCATGTGGCAACACTGATTTGGAGGAGCCAGAATTTCATTTTTGGACCAATCGGTACCATCTGCAACTTGCTGAGATGCAAGAAGGCACACCAGGTTGATGTGCCTGGATCTTAACTCCTGCATTTATCCGGACCTGGGTTCACATGTGATGCTTTACATGAAAATGGTCCTTGGCCCCTCACAACTTTGGGCTATCAATCAGCCTATCCCTGCATTTATTTCTCTTCTCATTTTGCAACTTATTCTGGTGCAGAAATAGCATTTGGATGACCCCTCAGAAATAGAGGGATGGTGGTGTCCAGGTGCAAACATGCCTGCACATGCAAGTCCCTTTTTATTTGTGAATAAAGCAAACCCAATCAGATGTGATTCCCCCCTCAGCATAAGAAGGTGGACAGCTAGCAGTGATGGGTGGGTGAGCTGCCATGTTTTGTCCAGGCCAGGTTGGGCTCAGCATCCATCATTCACGCAAGAACAGGCTGCAGGCAGCTGGTCACAACCTGGGCTTGTGTGTTTATGAGGATGTTTGTGAAGCGTTTTCTTATAAGGTTAATGAGTTCTTGAAGAATGGAGCTCCTCATTTATCAAATGTTTCACAGATTAGTTAGAAATTGGAATTGAGATGGAAAATAATGGGGGATATGGTCTCAAACTTTAACAGCTTGCTGATATGCATCTTTCAGATATCACAGTTCTATCTTAACCAGTGTACATGTAAATAGAATTACTAGCAAAGACGTGTGTGTCTGCACAGTTAATCTTGTTAGACGAAGAACTTGTCCATTGAGGAAAAGCTCGCTCTTCTGAGCTTTTCCCTTCAGAGTAGAAATGCTGTCTCCTGGCTGGGGATGATGGGAGATGTCCTAGGTAAAGAGGGCTTTATGCCAGTGGAACACCAAAAACATTGCCAAGAGTTCCCTAGTTGGGAGATCACAAAACTTCCAGTAGAGTTAGTAAGGTGGGTTTTGTGTGTGCCAGAGAAGTGAGAGTGGCTAAATTTGACAGTGTACAAACTTTGTTTCACTGCTTATTTGCTCTTTTTTGGTGTTGTCAGGACCAGCAACTTCCACGTCTACCAATCCGCAGATTTCAAAGATGATTGCTTCTCCTTTGGGGCAGAGGAGAGAAAAAATGGGCTTGTGGGGACTTGAGGAAAAAAGACCTTGTTGGAAGGTTTCTAAATACCTTGCTGTATGGATGCTCCTTCCAAGACAAGGAAAAAATGGCCTTGTTTGCTTCAGTATAGAGGAGAAAAAATAGCAGTGTAGATTGGGAGGCATCAATGCAAAGAAATCAAATTTCAGCCGCCTCCTTGTGCAAGAGATCCAACTGCCGGTGCTCTCAGTTGGTGACTTTCTTGGCTTGTTCCATGAACACTTTGTGAGGGAGGGAATTAGGGCTCGCATCTTCAGTATTAGACTTCAGACTTTGAAAATTGTGATTGCCACTTAATCTGCTTCTTTGTCCTGGGTAGAGAAAATGTGATATGAGAGCTGTGCAGGATTGTGAAAATAGGAGGTACCTGAGTATATAAACCAGGCATTAGCCACACTTGCTCTGTGTAGTTGGAGTTTCTGGACAAGGTTTGTGCTGCCTTCGCTGGATGGTTGGATTGGAACCACTCAATTGCTTTTGGAGCAAAGCAGACTTAAACTAAGATGAAGACTTGCATCCTGGTACAAAGACTGAGCCAAAGCAGGCTTCCTGGTATCATCTCTGTTGGCATTCAACACCATGGGAAACGTTTGAGAAGACCAGGGCTGCTCCTTTTTAATTCATGTTGATTTCAAGTAGTAACATTAAAAAACTGTTTACTTTTTATGTTGGATTGTAAACCCCTTCCTCTCAGAATTATTGATCTGTTCTTGTGTTGGGAGGAATACTCTCTGATTTGCACCCATGAAATCTAGGAATTTTTGTCAACATTAAATTGAGAGTTGAAAGTTTGGCAAGTTAGTAAGTTTTTACCCAAAGGTGACTTCATTTGACAAGAGGAGAACATAGGAGAAGGAATGTCTGTTCTTCTCATAGTAACTGTGATATTGGCATTCTGTGCTGGGAACAGGTGGGCCTTGTAGAAGAGAAAAAGGTGTGATGTTTGTAAGCATCAGGGAACAAGAATGGCTGGGAATATTTCATCTTAAGGCATTATTGGGACAGCAAATGAGGCATTTTGCCATCTCCTTAAGCAATGCAGAAAAGTGGAGAAGTACATGAATAGCATAATTTCAGATTTTGAACTATTGCAGGAAAGAGCTGGTATCTTAGGCATGTATATGGTTTGTGTGTGCATGCAAAGGGTTGTTTTTGTTTCTAAACAGCATTTATGCAAGGGCATCTATATTTTGGCATGGTCTCAGTTCTCCTTATTTCTGCCACAGGTGTAAACCAGATTTTAAACTGAAATACTTAATTCCTTGCCAAGAGAACTCTCTAGTTCCACCTTTAAATCTCCCTATAAAATCCACTTCTTGGCAAACCTTTTTTGCAAGTTAGTTTTTGCGTATCAATCTCTATTGCTTTCCTTCCCTCTCCAGTGCGGTTAGAAAGTAACTGGAGTTTATTTTCCTTGCTGCAGAAAGTTTCCTTGGCTGATTTTTGCACAGCAAAAAGATTTGCTAAAGATTCAGGCCTGGGAAATGTTCCCAGATTTTATAATTTTAATTAAAAGATTATATAATATTTATAAAATACAAATTTTATAGTTTGTAAATTCATTGCTGTGGAGAACTGTTTTGATTAATATTCCAATTCAGATCTCTTTATGGTATAAAATAATTACTAAACTTGAAGAAGTTTTATGTATTCAGTCGTTTGTAGCTGTTACCCCAAACAAAACAAAAATGCTCTTATTTTTATTTTATTTTATTTTTTGTAGAAGGAAAGCCCATTGGCTCTTTGATATCATTCTAATTCCATTTAGAAGTCTGTTTTTTAGCCTGGCTAAAATAAAAGGATTGAGTCAGCTTTGTGTCTCTCCTTCTGTAATCTGAGGGAGCTATTTAAAAAATGCAGTGTGTTTCCTGGCATGGATTTCTTTCCCAGATTGAAAACAAATTGTCAGCTCAGATGGATTGTTATTTTTAAGTCCAGGAGCTGTTTATGTTAATTAAAGCATTTAATTTTTCTAAATTATGTGACAACACAAACACAAATTGGCCCTTATGATTTCCACAACCTGTCCTCTCAATTTGAATAGGCCTCCTTTGCAACACCTCTTCTCTTTTTCTCTTTCAGTTGGGCTCTGAAAGGCTCCATAGGAGCTGAGGAATTAGCACCCCCAACCCAGCCACATGGGGAGGGGATTTTCTGCAAGTTATGCCCTTTGCATGTGCTTCTGTATTGTAAAAGGTGAATTATTGTTATCAGTTTACTAGCTAGACTGTCACTAACAGGAGACTTTCTCCAAAATCTGAAATCACTAGTTATCACAAGCTCAGGGGTATCTATGGGATGTATGTGTATCCAAAAACTTAAGGGGTTAACTAAAGCCATGCAACTTATGTGAAAAGGGGCGGGCTTCAGTTGCAAATTGCAGCGACCATCTTGATTTTTTTTTTACTCTACTCAGCCCCTGTAAACACCCTTGCCCACTGCTAATTAATTATTATTTAATTTATTTGTATCCTGCCTTTATTATTACAGTATTTTTATACACAACTCAAGGCAGCAAACATATTTAACACGCCTTCCTCCTCCTACTTTTCCCACAACAGCAACCCTGTAAGGTGAGTTGGGCAGCGAGAGAATGACTGGCCCAAGGTCACCCAGCTGGCTTTCATGGCTAAGGTCGAACTGGAACTCAGAGTCTCCCGATGCTTTCTTCCCTAAGGCAGGGCTATAGAACTCATGGTCTCCTGGTTGCTAGTCTGTTATCTTAACCACTAGACCAAAGTACCTCTCTAATTTCAGAGCAGAGACCATCTGTCTGTTGGGGATTGGAACTTCTTTGGTCTTTGTAAGATAGTCAAAATTTTTTCCTTTGGATTGCACACTGGTTTTTTTTTCAGATTCCCTGACTGGCCCCCAACATTTAACAAAGGGAAGCAGCAAGAGTAGAGCTAAAGTGGCTTCAGTGTGATTCCCATTTGAGGGCAATGGAATAGGGTTACTGTGAACCCCTCTTAGTTAATCATTTCTCCTTTCTCCCTTCTCTTTTCTCAGTTGAGGTCTGGAGAGTGCTTGGCTCACAGGTCTCAGACTGCATGCCTGAGTAGTGTAGGTAATAATAATATACTAATATTGGCTGTATGGTCCTGGAAACATAAGCCCCTCTGCCACCTGCTTCCTTTGCTTTCCATGTCTGGACTGCATCTTACCCAAAAGGGACATTCAGACATGGGGTATCTGAACATCTCCAATTCAGAGCAGAGCCAGCATTCCCAGGTGATATCCAGAACTTTCTGCAGCCACCGTAAAAGTGGAGATGCTGCACTGATCCATTGGAGTCTGGCTATTCTCTACCCAAGGGCTGCAGGCAGTGGCTGTGCCATTCTGATGCTTGTAGTAGACCTCAGGGGCAGCACCGTCCCTAGATGACCTTCAAAGAGAATGTGGAAGGCAGACAGAGAGAGTTGCAGAGTGGGATTAAGAGATTTTCCCTGGAAGTGTCCGGCTGTTGTGTGTAGACCCTGTTGTGTCAGGAAGCAACTCTCCCTCTTGTGCAGTTGAGGGGCTGTGCAGGAAAGTTGCAGAAAGTGGGGATCTAGTACCTGCTACAGCCAACCCTGCCCAGAGTGGGATTTAAATGCAATCCCCTTGGTTCTTTAGAGTGTCCATCATAACAGGGGTCATCCTCTAGGTAAACTTGGTGATCCCCCAGAGGTGAGCCAGGATTCACAACATACCTAGTTAGTATTTGTGTGGGAAGAAATCCCAGAGCAATGGGCTAAAGTGGGGAGGCTAAAAAAAAATATTAAATTTTCTTACCACCCATCTCACAAGTCTCATGGATATGCCCATGAAGACCTCCACAGCTGAGCTCTTCTATAGCTTTATGGATTCTGCCAGGCAGCCCCAGCTGAATGGCATGAAATTAACCGGTAGAGCTGTGATATGATGGGTAATGGGAGATGGGGCAGCTTTATTTTTAATGGATGTGTCAGGATGTGCTAATAGAAAAACAGACCACAATTTTTTGAAACTGACAAAATAATTTTTGTTTGATTGTACTATATCAGCCTGATAGCAGAAATTTGGGTTACCAAAAACATCCGGAGTCCCTCCCAAAAGACAGGAGCATGTAGCCTGTTGCGTTGCTCAGGTAAACCTTAATTTCACTATAAATAGGGCTCCTGTTTGATACACAGGAGTCACTGGAATCCTTTTCTAATAGCTTCCTGAGTTCTTGGAAAAAGTCTTCTTACTTGAGCCTTCATGATCTTGGAAGTCTATTTTGTGAGGGAGGGTATTGCATACAGCTGAGCAAAGCTTGCGTAGGCTCCCTCCCGTTTTTCTCTACTGCAGCAGTCCTGTGAGGTAGGCTTGGCTGAGAAAGAATGAGCTTCCATAAAGATGAGGATGGATTTAATCTTCCTGGTCTTTGACTAGCACCTTAACTATGCACTCTCTGTTAATCTAAAACAAGATATCAGTTAAAGAAAGGCAGAAAAAACACAACCAACACATATAGTTTTTTCTTGGAGTTAGAACTCATTAACACCTGAGTCAGCAGATTGCTTCCAAGGCATAGCATTTTTTGTTCATGCTGATTTAAGGGGCGTATTGTCTGAAAGCCAAAATCCCCCTGTCCTTTGTCTACAGTGCATCCTGCCCTCTCTCCTCCAGTGACATAGAACCGCCAAGCTGATTTAATGTTCTGCAGGGTTGCCCATGAATATAACACATGTTCCCAGTAGAATCTTGGCTTACAAACCCTCTTGCTTGCAAAGTAGATAGCATATCTTCACACACATCCAACCAAATCCAACCCCCCAAGAGGGTTTATTCTAAATTTGGCTGGGAAGCCTTGTGGCCGAGTGCAGGGCTGAGAGATCTGGTCCGCACCTCAACCAGAAGAGACTTGGGGAGATTGTTCCAAAACACTTCCCTCGATAATGTGTTTTGGCCCAACTTCTGATGGGATGCAGGATTTACAAGTCCAGGTTGAGCATCAGGAGGTGGGGGGTTAAAAGAGTTGGAAATCCTTTGCAGGGTACAAAATTGGCAGATCTTGGGGTAGCCTACATGTTCACCCCAAGACAGATAGGAATATGGTGGTAGAGTTTTGCAAATGGATAATCTTACTTGAGGTTATAACAAATAAAGAAGAAAAACAGCTTTTCAAAGTACAGTAGTTTTTATCAGGGGTGGGGGCATATGTTCAGATTAAATACTGGATTGTAGCTTTCTCATATTTTTATTTTCTAAGAATATCTGCAGAGCAGTGTTTCTCAACCCTGGCAAATTGAAGATGCGTGGATCAACTCTCAGAATTCCCTGGCCAGGCCGAGGAATTCTGGAAGTTGAACTCCATGACCTGCTGGACTTCATGCTGCTATAGTATTATTATGGTTGGTTGCCCAGTTAGCCAAATGTTTAGATTGGACTTGGCCTTTTTATCCATCCATCAACTACTTCCCAAGGACCTGGGATAGGCATATTGTTTGATGGTGCTGAAGGTCTCATCGCAGGATGTAAGCTGTTCTTTTGCAATTGACTGATGAGGATTTGATCAATGCCAACAGTGTTCAAGTGGTGCTCCAGATGTTTTGGAATGGTATCCAAGCCACCTATCACTATTGATACTATCTTTGCTTTCTTTTGCCACAGTTTTCTACTTCTATTTGCAGGTCTTTGTATTTTGTGATTTTCTCCAGTTCTTTCTCTTCTATTCCACAGTCTCTAGAGACTGCAACATCCACTGTCCAGACTTTTTTGTCTTTCATATCAACAGTTGTTAAACATGGGATGTTATGTGGCAGATGTTTATTTGTTATTATTTCAGTTGAATAATGAAACTTGGTGGGGGCCAGTGAGGATATAGTCACAGGTTTGTACCTCTACATAGCTAATTTTATTTTTACAGGTTTTATTTTAATTTTATTTTTACACCCAAATTGTATACTAACTACTTTTAATTATTTTTTAAAGTTTTTATTTTTATTATTAGTATGCATACATTTTTATTACATTCTTACTGTTGGAATATTTTTATTTTTGTATAATAAATTTAATAATTAAATTAAAAAAAAAGAAATTTAAAAACAGTTGCATCCTGTTATGTATATTCTGTGCTAATATCTTGCATAAAATTAAAAGTAAATGTGGGATACATTTCCCTTTTCCCCCAAGCCCTGAATAATCCATTTTATCCTGGTGTCCCAGGGACTCTGCTTCTGAACGTCTTTTCTTTTTTTCACAAACTCTTTAGGGTCGGTGCACTAGAGAAAATTGCAAATACCTTCACCCTCCACCACACTTAAAAACTCAACTTGAAATCAATGGACGCAACAACCTGATCCAGCAGAAGACAGCCGCTGCCATGTTTGCACAGCAGATGCAGTTCATGGTCCCTGGAGCCCAGCTGCAACCGATTGTGAGTGGCAGGAATAATTATCTGGATAAGGTCCTGCTTTGGGACATTCTTGGAACAGAAAAGTTGCAGGTTTAGAGGAAGGAGAGGGCTGTCTTTCCAGCAAAGTCAAGATGAACCAGGGATTAACTTCCTCCCACTCTGATACCTTTTTAATTGCCTGGATTGCATTTCCCAGGGAGTCCTCAACACCAGCTAAAAAAATTATATCAGTCACTTCAAGGAGTGGGTGGTACATCAGAATCCCTGACCTTCCCCCAAAATTCAACATCAGCATTCAAAATTGGCACAGTAGTGAAGCAATTGAAGGTTATTGTCCTCCATTCACTACCTACTCATCCAGACTATTTCAGGATGATAGTCCAACATTGAAGAAGTGTGACATGGTCCGCAAAAGCTTTTACTCTCATAAGCTTGATGGTCCTTTGAGTGCCACAAGACTCTTGGCAGATTTTGCTCAAGAAATCCAACTTCTGATATCTGTAGGCTTAGATCATGATTTTCTGGATTGTGCCTTGTCTATGCTGACAAGAATACTGTACATTTTCAGTATGTAGCATCCATAAGAGCAGGTGCAGGGATCAAATTCTGAAAAATGTAGGTGTCTGAGTGTTGGATGTATCTTTAAAATCAGCATGGTACATCAGATTTAATGACCATAGAAGGGGTGGATAGTGGGACCCCCATTGGTGAATGTTGAAAAATTCAGTCCAGTGATAACAGCCTGTCCTTTGTTTGCTTTTCCACCACAGACGACATTTCCTGTGACTCCTTCGCTTGCAACTAGCCCCACCATGGCGTTCAGTCCCTACTTAAGCCACGTTTCTCCAGGGATGGGCTTGGTGCCTGCAGAGCTCTTACCAAATACACCTGTTCTGGTGTCTGGGAATCCCGCGGTTTCAGTACCAGGTGGCTCTGCGGGACAGAAACTAATGAGGACAGATAAATTAGAGGTATTTGCATTGTCTTGAATTTCATTGCTTTAATTTCATGAGGGAGTAGGAGAATATTGGGTGCAATATACTGTTTCTGTCAGCGTTGGTCCAGACAAGAAATATACCCAGATGTACTAGCTCTAGTTTTTTTGTAAGGCTACATTAACAGAATTGTGCAATCTGAAAGTACATCTCTTCCTCTATTGTCTTTACAGCCCCCAAAACTAAGGGGTATCCATTCTAAGAAGTTTGCCATGCCCCCTTCCTTCTGCAGGCTCAGCTGCCTCTTTTACGACAGATGCCTTGGGGAAAGTTGCTCTTCCCCTTGTCTTCCAAGGACATTCCCACATACCATTATAATTGCTCTATCTACCTTGCAAATTGATGCGGCCACCTATCTTAATCAAACAAACCCAGCAGAGCTATTGGCTGGGCAGCAAGGCCTCCCTATTTGAATCCCACATCTGTCTTTTCAGGTGTGCCGAGAATTTCAGCGTGGAAATTGCACACGAGGTGAGAATGACTGCCGCTACGCTCATCCAATCGATATCGCCATGATAGACACGAATGAGAACACAGTTACGGTGTGCATGGATTACATCAAAGGCCGATGCTCTAGGGAGAAATGCAAGTACTTTCACCCCCCTGCGCATTTGCAAGCTAAAATCAAGGCAGCTCAGCACCAGGTGAATCAAACAGCTGCAGCTGCAATGGTAAGGGAACTGCTTCCAGCGATGACTTGGCTGAATGTTGTGTTGGCCCACAAAGTGGCGGCGGGGAATGGGGATTCAGGGGATGCTCCATTTCCTTTTTTTAATGGAGTGATCTTTCCACAATCACCAGTTTGGCCCCAAGATAGTTGGAAGGAAGCCCCATAGATTTCTAAACCTACAGAAAGCAAATCCTGCCATGTCTTTATCAGAACCATCTTGAGGCACATTTGCATCAGACAGATGGAGCTATGTCTGCATTCTCTTGTTTTGCTCAAGAATGTTATTTGTTTTTCTAAGTACTCACTGCCATCATGGCTGCCATCACATGCTAGGGTTTTAGTTCTGTACCCATAGCTTTGTGCTTCCATGGCCTGGCTGATTAGTCAAGCATTCTTTAGATAAATTAAGAAGAAATTATTGAAGCTTTATTAGGGTGCACCATAATATGGTAGTGTCTGTTATTACAGAGACCTGAATGGAATCCATTCCCTGCTTGGCCTTCCTGGTCAACGTGATTAGATTGAGGCGTCCAGGACCTGGAGGTCTGGTGCTGGTTCTGCTTTTATAGAGCCAGTTTATGCCATTATACCCATATGTGTATCACCCAGTTTCACATCTAATGGGGTGCCCAACCTTAGTAACTTTATGGCTGAGAAATTCTGGGAGTTGAAGTCCACACATCTTAAAGTTGCGAAGGTTGGACACACTTGTTAAAGCGTCAACTCTGTATCTAGGATGGTTCTTATCACAAAAAGAGGATACCTTAATAGCCAACCTTCTCATCTGACGAAGGGTTTGGAGCAATTGGCTCACCAATTTTTGGTTAATCCAGCTTGATTCCTGACATGCTACCTGTGTCATTCATCCCTCCCAATTCATTTTGAATCATGCTGTTCCTTTTCAGCATAAACTTTATTAGCAGGATACCATTGAAGCTCCCTCCCCACCTTAGAATTATTTTATTGATTGCTTATTTTCAGAGCTGGACCATCCTAAACTGTCTTGTAATATTCATTAACTCCCCACCCCATCCCTTCCCCAAGTCTCCAAACTTACATTGGATAGTTTCACTTCTGGGAGTGAAATCCAGCTGCTAGTGGGTGCAAGTCAATCGCAAAACCTGCCCTGGTGTGCCTCTTAAGATAGCACATTGATTGATTTTGATTGGTATCAAAACAAGGAGAAACATTCACCATCCAGTTTTCAAAACATAGCTCTAATTTGTTTCAGCAGCTGTAAGCAAGTGGCTTTCTGTAAATTAGGGATTTGGAAGTCAAAACTGAAAAGAACAAGCAGGTCTCCATCAATCTTGTCTCTACCCAAGCCATGGCATGAAAAGGCTCCAGGAAAGCTGGTTTCGCTTAGAGCAGGGTGTTGATGGAACACTTGGATCATGCCTTTGTTGGTCATCTTGAAGAAAGGCAGGGTGTGATTGGAAACATGTCCAGAATTCCTGGAGGTTGTCTCACAATACTTTAATAATATTCAACAGTTATAGATGGTTCTTTTTTCAAGTTTGGAAGAAATCTTGGGATTTCAAACATACACTAATCATCTACTTCCGAACAGATACTGTGCTTTTTATTAATATTTCACATACCAAGCACATCCCTTCTTTCATAGATTTTGGCTGCACACTTGCAGTTGCTTGCTTATTTAGAAGTAAGCCTCACTGAAACAGGGGGCTTGCTTCTGAGTAGGCCATCCGATTAACACTAAGAATTCAGCTTTATTAATCAGCCCTAAAAACTAGAAGCTGTCCTCAAAGGACAGCTAAACAAACTGAGAGCCCAGTTTTACACAATCTAGTTTTATCTCCTAGTGTGACTTTGAAATTTTCAGGGAAATTTTTATCAAATAAATGTTTAAAAGAAAGAGATGGGGGAAGCATGGAAAAAGCAGGAAACGCTTTCTTGCACATTACAGAGGATCAGAAAGATAGGGTTTATTTTGCAGACAGCTTCAGAGGCAAGGGGTTCATAGTTTGCACCCTTCAGCAAAAGGGAGTCAGTCTTGTATTCAGAGGCATCTGCAATGGATCAAGGGAAGCCAATGATGGGAGCAGTCTCAGGATGGAAGCTCCTCACATTTTCACATGCACCATGATGTGTATGTGCACCACAAAAGTGACGGCCCTTGCACATTGCACTGCTTTTGTTCCTTTGAGTGAAGACCCTCCCCTTTATTTCTGCATTACTTTTAAAAAATGGGAACAATTAAAGACTTCTGCCCAAGTTTCAAACCTTTCTGCTTTGGGTGGACAGGCCAAGGGTACTCCAGTAGTTATTCTTTGTTCATTTTAACTGTTGCAGACCTCTTGTGGTGCATGCATTGTTGTCTGTTTTTTTTCCAAAAAAAAATTACTGTGATAATGCATTCATTTTATTTTTTTTCTCTCCGCCTTCTCCACAACGTTGCTCTCCTTTTTGACACATCTCTGCTTGCTGTTTTTTGTGTTGTGCTTCAAACCCCCTTCCTCAATACCGCCATGTACTCGCTGCCTGCTAATTAAGACTCAGCCAGCTCTCCGATCACAGAAGCGACCCCTGGAGGCAAACTTTGACCTGGTACTTGGAGCTTTGCATGTAACCATCCTTTAGATTGCATGGAATACCTTATGATTAATTTTTTTCACTCTCTCTCTCTCTCTCTCTCTCTCCTTTTCTCTTTTGGGGGTTGTGTCTGGAGACTGCCCATCATGCAAGGAACAACACTTTTCCAATCTTATGCTTCGGTCCGTACTCTCTTGCAGCCCCCAGCCCCCTAAGATGGAAAAAAAATAATGCCAATCTCTGCTGGAATTGAAAATCCATTTTTGAAATAGCAGGTGTCTCTCCCTCCAAAAAAAAGTCCAGATGCAGCTTTGAAGGATCTCTGACAGCAGCTTTTTTCAATCCGTCTGCTTCCAAACATGGCAGCTGCAGAGTCCTTGTACAAGATGCTGGGAGGGACCCTTTGAGGCATTTCAGCAGCATGAAGAAAGGAAGTCTCCAGTCCCATCCTTTGGAGGGGCAACCACTCATTTTACTTGCTATTTTTCACAGTTCCATGGGAGTCCCCTTGGCATAATACAGGTAGTCGTTGACTTATGAGTAGTCACTTATCAATTGTTTGACATTAAAACAGACCTACCTTATAGCTATTTGTAACCCAGGTTTGAAGTTATGATGGTGTTGTGTTCTTCCACACACACCCAATCACATGACCAGCTTCAGGCTCATGGCAGTATGGCTGTATTTACGGTTGTTTGCAGCCATGTGACCACATTTTACAATAATGTTGCTGAACACCAGCACTTCCAGTTTTTAGCAAAACCATTGCAAACCATTGGTTCACTTAACAACCACCCCAGAAAAATTGGGTTGGTCACATGACTACCTGTTTTATGACCATCACAACTTACAATTATGATGGGCAGGCTCCATTAGGGTTGTAAGTCAAGGACTACCTGTATGTAAAAATGAAGTTCATGACTACCAAAATATTGAAGCCCAAAGGAGGTCAATGCTCATTCCTGGGCTTTTGGAGTGATCTTTATCCCCTTTCAGAGCTGCATCTTGGCTTTCGTAAGTGTGCCCATTTATCTTACTGCGAGGGAGGGGGAGGCTGGCATGGCCTGGGCGAAGGAAACACAGTTTCTCACCCTGACTCTGAGCTTCTGCCTTGTGGCTCTGGCTGATGAGCAGCCTTTCAAGGTCAAGGTTTTAAAGGACTCAGCATCATGCAAAGAGATCCAGCAGTGTTGCATCCTGTAACAGTGGGGGCTGCGTTTTATAATTGGGGAGAGAGCCCCAACTCAAACTTTTGCTAAAGGCTGATCATCTGCGCCAGGGGGTAGTTTGTGACCTTTGTCTGATGTACAGTCTTTAAAAAAAACTTTGTGTACAGGGGAGGGAATCCATTTCCACTCGAGCGGTTTGAAGTTCACCCCCTTCGGTCCATTTTCATTTGTCATTTTCCCTTGCCTGTTTTTCCAAGGGGGGCGGAGGGGCTGACTTCCATATCCCATGCTTAGCTTTCAAGGTGTCAGTTTTTAAGAAAGAAGAAAACAGTATGTTGCTGTTTTCTTTCAGAGAAATAATAGGTCTTTCCTTAAAACACAAGCAAGAAAGAGTAGTTGATTGCAAAAATGTGTGACCTGTGTGTGTCATAGGTCCTCAATTAAGTTTGGGGTGAACACCCCTAAATTTGGAATGAATTAAGTGGATAGTTGTCCCAGATAATAAATCCAGTAATGTGCTGGCTCTTTGTGCTCAAGAGTGAGGCACATTTTGGGGGAATGTTGAGTAACAGGCTGGACGAAAGCCCCCGTGGCAAGTGAATGCACTCTCCATTTAAATGTGATGGTGAAACAGGTGTGAGGATTAGCACATTATGATGCAACAAGTCAGCAAGACATGATGTGCTGGTTGGAAAGCTGCCCAGTCAGCCAAGGGACAGAAAAGTCCAATGAAATGTGCTTTGGGCCAAATTCATCCTGTCACAAGTTCCCCTAAAAGGCCCACACATGTGTCTTATGCCAGAACATGAAGGGACTCAGGCAAGTTTTGAGTTCTACAGCCTTAGAGATCCAAAAAGGGAAACAAAAATGAAAGGAATGACATTACCATTTGCGGCACAGTTATTTCCCCAAAAAAGCATGGAACACAAGCTAGCTTATGCCGAGTAGTGTGGATGTAAGCTGGATTTCACATCTGGACAAACATTTGCCAGTTGACTCCCAAGGTTGGAAGTCTTCCTCTGGCTTAAGTGGAGAGTAAGCTTGCATTGGGGGGATGTTCTCTTAGTGCACCTGCCTTCTCCCAAATGCACAGCATGGGATAGCCGTTTTTTGATTGCTTTTGCTAAAGTGGTTTCTTGACACTTGCTCAGTCCCTTCTGCCTCTGCTATGCCACACTCTCCTGCCACCCATGGCCAGTTCTTAACCACCCCCCAAAAAACTGAAATCCTCCTCTGCCTGTCCTCATATTGAGGAAAATTCAGTCTTATACACTGTGGGGTTCTTTAGGAACTCAAGTAGTGCAGAGAAGCGGTTATGGCTCGCCACCCCCACCCACTTAATTCAGTTTTGTTCCTATCCCAGCATTCATGATTTGGCTGTTTTGTCAGAATGAGAACAAGACAAACCTGTGGACTGTGCGCACTACAAATTCTTTACACAGAGGGGTAGGAAAAGGCCTGTCTTCATCCATGCCTTATGAATATACTATGTAGGGGAAGTGAGTGGTGCACAGGCAAATGCCAATTGCTCACAGCGTTACTCTTAGGATGTCCTCTGGGACCACACCAACCTTAGAATCAGAAGATGGCCAGGAAGTGGGGCAAAGTTTATACCTGTGAGCTGTAGCCAGTAATATGCAGCATTAATATCCTGGTCTCGCTTGATTTTGCTGATCCTCTCCCGCTAATAGCCATATTTCTGCCTTTAGCTGTTAACGTTCCCTGTGTGTGTCTTTCATGCTTGCTGCTTGCACACCTCTGCAACTGCTTCTGAGCAGGTGAAAATTGTTCTTGATTCTCCCCCCTTCTCTCTATTCCCTTCCTTTCTTTTTTTTTAAAAATTGAACTATTGTCACGTTGATATCCTGCCACAGTACAAGAATTCCAGTGGCTTCCTTGATAGTTGCCATTTTGCATAAAAACCAAGTTAAAATGTCAACGGGTTTAAAACTTAATTAACTGTCAAAGCTCAACACAAGAGGAGACATGCGGTGTTTCTTTAGTTCTGGGACCTTTTCTTTTAATTGAGCTTTCCCTAACCCAGACGTTCTCCAGATGTGTGAATGTCAACTCCCAGAATCTTGTCTCTGCAGCCTTTCCCAACCCATTTAGAATTGAAAGACCATATTTGGGGAAGACTTTAGCCCTGGCAGTTATGTTTGCTTTAAAAACAATCTGGGATTTGTGGCATTGAGGCTCATTTATTGGCACAGTTTTACTTCTTCCAGCTACTTTACTGCCAAGCGGTAAATTCTGTCCCAGTTCCACTTCTCAGCAGTTGCAGGTGATGAAAATCAACCATCTCTCTTGGTCCAACCATGCTTTGACTAAACCTGGTTTTCCTTTTCTCTCTCCTTTCCCCCTCCCCTGTCTGTGGGTTGCGGCTCTTCCTTTCTTTAGGCATTGCCACCTGGTGCCCTTCAACCTTTACCAAAGAGGCCAGCACTTGAAAAAAACAACGGTGCCACCACAGTCTTCAGCCCAAGTGTTTTCCACTACCAGCAGGCCCTTGCAAACATGCAGTTACAACAGCCTGCCTTTATCCCAACAGGTAAGTTTGTCGTTTCTTTGCTCTTCTGTCAGTGTGTGAACTGACATCACTTTGGGGGGAGGTCTCCTTCGAGGCCACTATCTGACTCTCCAAAGTGCCTGCTCTCTGCTGAGCGGTAGCTTTTGCTCAGAGCAGCTGTGCATGACTTCCCTCCCTGCTGCGTTGCCCAGGCCTTCAGTCTGCTGTTCTGATCTATTTGCTGGTGCTGCCTGAGCCAGGGATATCCTATGAGAGTTTGGGAGGAGAAAAGGCACTCTTGCAAAGACTGCAGGACTTCCATCTCTCACCACCTTCCAAAGGCTGTGAAGAATCTTAGGAGTCAAGGATCTGATACACTTTTCCCATTTAATTAGTTGGGAAGCAGCATGGATTTCTTTGGGAAGGGACTGGCCCCAAAAATGTTGCCTTTTAAAAAAATCTAGGCGTTCTGAAACAAGCACAGTTGCATCTCCAATGCACACCTAGATGCTTTCTTGGATTTCAGAGAGTAACAATCTGTGCCAGTGTGAATAAACATCACAGGAATGGCTATTTCCCTGTTTTCTTACCTGTTTCCCCCCACCCAGTGAAAGCCTGCCTTGCAATTGGAAGCCCAGATGTGGACACTGCTCTTCACCAAATAGAGATTCAAATGTTCTATTTGGTTTTGTGCAGCTAACGCACAAAATGACATGCTGCTTGTCAAAACTTTCCAAGATAAAGGGATAGGATAAAACAGTTCCAGCCCACAAATAATGTTAGGTTGGCTAGTATATGATAATTAAGGGACACCCATCAATGATTCTTTTCCTTTTGAGACTTGTCTTCCACATTCATTGTTCTTCAGAATTGGCAAAATAAGTTTGCAAAATCTGCCCTGAATGAAGGAGGCTAAATTAATCAAGAATTTGGGTAGTTAATTCAAAACTCACCCCAAAGAAGCTTTGTGCATAGACTTTGAACATACTTTTTTCCCTTTTGGCCACCGAGCTAAAGTTTAAATGATTCAATTCCTGTCAGATCCGAGTTCTTTGTGGTCATTGCTGTGGGCAGTGCTGCAGCAGAGAAACCCCCCACCGGAAAATAATGGCGTTTCTCAGAATGTGTGCCTGTTAACACACGGACAGCTTCACTAACTAAATATCCCTTCTGTTCATCTTTTCCACGCTTCACTGCATGACGTGCAGGGTCTGTGCTGTGCATGGCACCCGCAGCAAACGTTGGTAGGTTTTTCTCCACAACCTTTTCCTAACACAAATGAGGCCTTTGGATTGGCTATGTCACTGGTGGGAGCGGGGAAGGAGGATGACAAGAGGGTTGTGCGTGTACGTGCATAGCGGTGTCCCATGGTGTGTCTGGTTGAAAACCCATCATCCCTGAAAGACTGGAATGGTTGCACCCTTCCCATGTCTGTGTAAGTATAGCAAGTGGAATTATGAACCAGCAGAGCTGAGCACAGTTGAACGCTGGAAATGGTCCTCTCCCTCATTGTGTTTTTTAACAATGCCTGTGACAGTGTTTCTGTGGCCTGTTCCTTGTCTCTTTTACTTGCCTTTGTTCAACTCTTAGTTTCCTCCTGAGATAACCAAATTATGAACATACAGGGAGAGTTGAGAGCAGAGCCGTTTTGTGCCCCCCCATGGGGGTATTTTGTCATTTAGAATTCCCAGGTGTATTTCCACTCCTCTCAAACTTAACTCTATGTAACTTTCTTATTGGAAAAACATTTGATGTTGTATGATGAGTCAGCCTATAGCACTTCTGCTGGTTCTGAGAGAAAGAGAATTGTTTGAACTTACCCATACTCTTCTATACAGTCCTTTGAATAACAAAATTTGTCATATCCACTATTTTCTCCAGTCTGTCTATTTGCTTTAAGTGCACACATTTTTTTTCCTGGGTGTTTCGTTTTCCCTTGGCTAACCTTGATGAGAGAGAAAGGAAGGCGGGCTGTGGAAGTTGACAAACAGGTTCAACAGAGAATGTAAAACTGGATCATTGATAGTAGCTTTCTTCCTCCAAATCACACAGGGAATGTTAGTTGACTGATCCAGCATCGGCATACCCTTGCTAAGAATGTAAATTCCTTTGAGATGGCTTTTATGCTGTTAATGTCCTTCCAACCAAACCTGGGATTTAATTTGGTGAAGATATAGTTCCAGGATGCCCCAGATCCTTTCAGAGTTTTAGGATCTGAAGCTTATGGTGGCCTGAATCTTTCCACCTAGATTGCTACTAGGATAATAGGTGAACATTTAAAGTTGCTACTTGAGTTGTCAGGTAGGGCATCACCTGTCTGCAAGGGACTCCTTGGATCCAAAAAACAATCCTAATATTTGTGTTCTCATTCCTCAGACACCTTTGGGCAAGAGAAACTCAAGTTTTGGGCCTCATCCCTTACAGTTAATCAGGAATCTCAGGATCTCCAAGGCCAGGAAAGCCTTGGCCTCATCAAAATGCAGCCCTCCTTATGTCTTCCCTAAAAAACCAAGGACTGAAAACCCATGTTTCATTAAAATCCACAGGCCACTTACAGTCTTCCTATTGGCTGCTTCTTTTCTAAATATGTTCGATATTTCAGGCTTGTCTTTTCCCTCTCTCTCTCTTCACTTTGTGGGAGAAATTGGGATGGGCCTTGGAAAAAAATCCAGACCTCTGAGATGGGATGTACTAGCATCCATAACACCATTGTGACAGAACCAGCACAAGTTACATTTGGCGGTTATGGTGCAACTGGAAAGAACCTCAAGAGAGTAACCAGAGGATGCACAAATGTGAACAAGGTCCATAAGGACCTTTGCTCACAAGTCATATGTTCACTATTGTTTTTCAAGATAGCATGGGGTTCTGTTTGCCTGAAGTTGCCATTTTGCCTAATTAATTGTGAACAAACACTCACAAATATTGCTCCCCTCCCCACATATATTGCTCCCCTCCCCACAAGACAACTTAGTTTGGCCATTTGTTCCTTCTCCACCCATCTTTGGAAATTTGACCACCATGCCCCTCCCGGAGTCTTTTATACATCATTGTTCTGCTTATAAATGTTTACTGAGTGTTGAGAATATTTTAGTTTTTTTTTTCCTTAATTATAATTGTAATTGGCTTTTTCCCCTTTTTTTCTCTTATTATTTTCTTGTTCTCTCCCCCCTCCCTGATGCTGTTTTGCTTTGCTCTGTGATTGCATGCTGCCTCCTGGTGTCTCCCTCCATGACGTCACCATGGCTTGTTGCTGTGATTCCTGACACGCCCCCACCACGTTCCATAAACGCTCCACCCTCCTGTTTTGTTGCTTCCATGGTTCCCTACCGAAAAGTTCCCATGATGCACGGTGCTACGCCCACCACTGTTTCTGCAGCAACTACACCCGCCACCAGCGTTCCTTTCGCTGCAACTGCAACAGCCAATCAGGTTTGCCCCCTTTCAATAGCTTTCTTTCATGGGGTCAGAAGTGCCAGGAGCTTGCCCAAGCCTACATCCCACCTGGGGCCCAGTGCTTTTTGCCAGTGGTCATGTGGAGATTGGGACATGCATCGCTGCTGCCCAAGCCCACCTCAGTCAGGGGCTGTTTGTCCTGCTTTATAAACTCAGCCCATTCTGATGCTCAAAGCTGGTGACACTGGAGACTCTCAACAAAATGGTTTGTAGGGGGTAGTTGGTGACTGTTTATGAGAACACTTTCCTGGTAGATGGGAGGTCCCTGGGTTCCCAAGACCATCCTCCACCTTCACAATCTCTTTACTAGCCTTGAGGAAATGATGGCACATCTGGTAGATGCCTGCACCCCAGGAAGGACAGGTCCTGAGAGATGCTGTGGATCTGTGATGGGGCTTAGACCTTACCTTCTTCATGGATGTAGGGAGATATCACTTTTGAAGCAAGGAGTGGGGGAATGCAGATAATGCAGAAACATCCCACTTCTAGGCCAGCTTTTCCCTCCAGAAATGCTGGGGCTACGTCTCTCAGACTTGGGAGGCTAGGAGCAGCTGTTCCAACCCATTTGGGACCCCAGTTTGGAAGAGAGGAAAGATTGATGTGGGGAATGGTTCCTGAGAGTTTTCTGCCAGCTCATCCAAACAAGGTTGCGACATGGGCTTTGGCAGGGAGTGGCCCTTTTCCCATCCAAATACATACATACATACATACTTGCATTTTTTTAAAATACAGTGGACTCCCTTCCTTGTTGCAGCCTGTCCCAATTGGATCCTCCACTCTTGCTGCACAAGTCTTCCAAAGCAAAGCCTTCTTCAGAGGCCTTTAAAGGCCAGGGAATATAACTGGCTGTAAGAATTAACCTAAAAGAAACACAATTGCTGAGGATTGAACTTGGAACCATGCAAAATATATGTATTAGGAAAAACCAGCCCATAAACCCTAACCTGTAGCCAGCTTTCCTGGAGGATGTTAAGTGCCTCCTGCAGGCTTTTTCCAGAAAGTTGCTGCAGGGATGTATGTTATGCTAAATCCATTGTGCTTTTAACTCTTTAAATTAAATTTTAAAATAAATTTTCTTTCCTGGCCCTGCTAGTGCTGTGGAGGTGCGAGCAAGGGTCTCTGTTTTTTTCTTGGGATCAGTTGCTATCCAGAGGGGCTCAGTGCCAGGGCAGGGGGAGGAACCAGTTTTCAGTCTGCTAAGATGATGGTAGTTTCTGTAGTCATATGCTACAATTCCTTGATAGCTTACTTGCACCATTAATGTTATAGTTAGGGAAGTTTTCCCCAACTTTGACAACTATAAGATGTGTGGACTTCAACTCCCAGACTTCCCCACCCAGCTTGGGGAAACTGGCTGGCAAATTCTGGGAGCTGAAGCCGACGCATCTTTATTTATTTATTAAACTTGTATGCTGCCAATCTCACAGAAACAATTCATGGCAGCTTACAGTCCATAAAAAGTAAAAACGGTATTAATAAAAGATCTTAAAGTTGTCAAGGTTGAAAAACACTGAGCTAGGGCAATGCATCCCTGCATTAAAGGGGAAACCCAGGAGTGTAAAGTGATGATTTCTTCAGGTGTTCTGGTTTGGTCCTCAGAGGCCAACAGCCATCTCTTTTTCATCCATTTAAGCTGGCAGGTTTTGTGTGAATCATTGATTCTTTATGAGCACAGGAAGACATGGCAATGATGTCACAGTGACAATGTCACTACACAAATTATATCATAATGTCAAATGACGTGATTAGCTTTGTGACACCCGTGGTGCTACTTACCTCCCCTGCAGATACCTGTACATGTGAGCCGCCCCAGAATTCCTGGTGGGTCTTGAAGTTAGTGGAGAGAGTTAGCCATCCAGGGAATGTTTTTATGGGACTTCCTTCTTCTCTCCACTCCCTTCCTTGTTTCACTGCAGATCTCCCAGTTATCAGTAGATGAACTGAACAGCAGCATGTTTGTGTCACAGATGTAGAAGCAGCACAACAGTAAGTTATGCTTCAGCTGTGTTGACACAGTTTGCTTACCCATTGTTAACTGAACTGTGGCTTATTCAGCTAACTCAATTGCCTGGATTCATGTACCATTGAGCTAAGCATGTGGGCTCGGGTTGTACAGAAGACTCTAAGCCAAAAAGTGGGTTCAGTGTGTTGTGTGAACCCAGTCACTGAAGGGTTCATGGTGGGGTGGCTGAATCTCATCTTCACTTCCTTGTGAGAACTTAGAATGATCTTGCTGGGTCTGAGACCCTTGCTGGGTTTATTCAGGCAGGTTGGGGACTTTCTGGAAGTCCCCTCCAGGTATCCTTGGCTATTCTTTGGAACAGCCCAAAGGTGAGCCGCAAGAAGGAGGAGGTCTCTCTCAGCAACTGATTTGGGTAAGGGGTGGACAACATGAGCTAAGATCTGGGGAGAAGCAGTCTATCACTTATCTCAACAATGGCACGGATGGCTTCTTCGATTGAAGTCTAAAATGCTTGCAGGCTGGTCCCTGCAGGAGGGAGGGAGGAGATCAACTTTTGGTCAAGAGTTCTTCTGTGTCATCTTTGTCAAATGTCTCTGTTTTCTTTTTTCCCCTTTTTCCAGCATACTGTTGGCATCCTGAAGCGGAAATGGTGGAATTCCCTGTGCATCTTTTTTCCCCTCTCCTGGTGAGAAGCTGAGGTGGGCTCTCTGTGCTTTACGCCCACCTATTCCTTCTCCCCAACGTCTACAGTAAGCCTATGGCAGCATCCATGTTAACCAAAAACTGATATGTGGGAATGTCAAAACATTTTTAAAAAAGCACTATATAAAAAAGAAACAAGAAAACAGTGCTCTGTTATATGAGATATAGAAGTAGAGAACTATAAAATAGACTTTTATAACAGCTTACTTTAACACACTTTTTAAAAAGTGGGTTTTTTTTCTGTCTACCATCAAGACAAAGTGCTCTTGCACAGTGGACTTAACTAGGTTAATTGTTCTATCGTCAATGGATAAATGTTTGTCTGTTTTTTCAAAGTGTTATCTAATGTTTTGTTTACATCCTAGTCTATATTGACTTTATTTGGAGAGACAAAAAAGTTGTATAACATTATCAAGTATATTCCACACCATTTTTTCATGATCATGATATCTTACATTTTCATAGATGACCGTCGTGATCAATTTCCCTTTCTCTCCCTCCCTCCTTTTTTTTAAACAATATGCTAAGAATGTTACAATGGGAAACCGGGAAGATTTGCTTAAAAAAGGAAGACCTGAAGATGTTCAGACAGGTTGCAGATGGAAGCTGATTTCTAAATACTAGTTGTTGCAAATAATGGGAAAAGGCAACCAGAAATAGGCCAGAATGTAAAACAAACCAGAGACCAAATGCTGAAGAATTTTCACTTGAGGGCAGAAAATATTGGCAAGAAAAAACTCTTTCAGTTACCATTTGCTGCTAGATGAGACGTAGCCTTCAACTCTTTTAATCCTTTAGTTTTAAAAAATCATGGTGAAGAAGATTGATTCTTTCAAAATATAGGGCTTTTTTACACTGAAAATCAAAGACTTTTGTTATCTGTTGCATTATATACAGAACAAGAGAAGAAACATCCTTTCACCCTAATACCATATCTTAGGTCAGATAAGTTGCACCAAGCAGATGCCTCAGTTTCCCATAAGCTACTGCTCTTGCCAATAATATTAAGTAAATAAAGGGCACTTAGAAAATCTGCACATTGACAATATTTCCATCTATCAATTGTAAAAAGCCACCCTGCTTGGATCCACACATAGACTATACTGATACATTATGACATCCCAGGTACTCGGGAAGAACTTGATGCAAGTGAAGGCCAACAGCAGCAAAAGAGCTGGCAGTTGTGTTTTCACATTGTTGTGTATATAATAATGAATTTCCTTGCCACCTATCATGTAGAGAAACTAAATACCTCTAGCAGCTTTCCCAAAATTTTTCATTTTTCTTAGAGGTTAACACTTTCCTGTCCATACGCCATTGATTCACTATACAGAATTTAGGATTGGTCAGAAGGTACTTCTGGATGCATTGGCCCTGAGAGCTTGCTCATTTTAATTTGGTGAGTTTGGCATCCCCATTCAACATTGCTGGGTGAAGAACCAGCTGATGTTCTATTCTGAAGCTCTTTTACTTTTGTGTATAAATTAAGATGCCTTTTTGAAGTTGAAACCCAATAAAATCCAACCATATCCAGAAACAAGACACCCTATTTGAGGGCAATATGGAAATAAGCCTTTGAAGAACTAAGACCTCTGGTGCTACTTTGATGGCTTATTGAAATACTCAGTCAGCCACCTGAATTTGGCATCCCAGCCTGTCTTGAACATATTTCAGGTCCCTGTCGCAGACTTTCTGTTTCCTGGTTTTGTAACTGTGTTAATAGAAAAAATGGATTTGAGTATTTCTTAGGTGCAGATAGTTGTATATTTAAAAAGGATGGTGGTGGTGGTGGTGATGATAATATGGGATTTGCACAATCTGTGGCAGTGCCTCTATAGAGAACATCCCTGATCTCTACTTGGAAAGCTCAGACACATGCACACACTCATGCATTTGTGTACACACGCTCGTGTTAACTTTACGGTTTTCAAGGAGGTTGAGTGGTTGTAAGGAGGTTGAGCATCTGTCTTCAGTGCGATGTATGGAGATAGGTGTAACCTTGTCACTCTGGTTTTCTTTGCATGATTTTGAGGGGAAAAATAATCTTGCGTAGATGTGCACAGAATGTAAGCCTAACACATTTCCACAGCATTCAATTTCACAGCTTTAAAGTGCTCAAAAGTCAAAACTTCAGGGGTGCAATTTCTTTTTAGTTTTCTTTTTCCTTCTTGGCAATATGTAGGAGCCAAGAAAAAGTGGAAGAGCTTGACTCCTGGCTGTTGTATCAAAGTGTCCTATAGCCTGTTGAGAATTTTTGTACTCCTGCAATAGACTATGTTGAAACTGATTATATGGCCACACACATAGCACATCACACACACACACTTTCCTATATGGAGATCCAGTGATAGGTGTGTCAGGGTAACTTTTTTAGGTGCCACAAGAATTTTTTTCTTGTTTTTTAATATCAGCTTTGCAAATTTAGTGTTTGATTGTAAGAGAAAAACAAAGTTTTGAGGGGAAAAAAGCAAAGCTTTTGAAGCTTTGGAAACTTCACCAAATTCAACCCAAGGGTGGGAATAGAAATGCCATTTGTGAGGGTAGCACTATTAAAGATTGTTGTGCAATGACTTCTTTATTCAAGAAAGAAAGAAAACAGAGTCGGCAGACTATAAATTCCTTAGGAGCTGCATTCTCTCCACAAAGTCACTGAGCTACTTGGTGACTCTAAATCAAATCTCCCAAACCTGGATTCAGGGGTGAACCTGATTCCAGCGATGTCTATAAAGATTGCTCAAATCTGTGTGAGTTTAAATGACTTTTTACAAGCTTGTGCAGGTTCATCATAACCTGCATATTCCTTTTTAATTTATCCAAAGTTCTTTCTCTCAAAAGTATGCATGTGGTTATAGATTGGTGTACGTGTTCCCATTTTCTCTCGGCCTTATGCAAATAATATGCAAGAAATGCAGAAACTTGAATAAAACGGGTCATTGCAGAGGGAAAACGGAAAAGCTGATTGGTTGTTTTTGAGGGGGGAAATTTGTTAGCCATTTTATGAAAAAAATTATGTTCCTAAACCGTTAACATACATGCACAAACAGAGGGATTTATAAGCAGTGGATTTGTAAAATTGTAATTCTTAGGTACAGTGCTCTGATTATTTTTTTCATAATCAGCCCTGTTTTTTTGATAGCAACAATTGTTTAGCATCAAAGTGGTATCATTTTTGCATTTGCAATACGATGTGAAATCCCCTCCCCCATTCCTAGAGCAACAGTTTTTTGTGGGTCACCCTGTGCATTCTGCACTTGGGGAGTTTCTTGCTAAGCAATTTCAGCTCCTGGCAAAAGAGCCCCAAATCTCGGCATGGCTGGATGGCTCCAGATGCCCCCACCCTCTGTTTTCCAGTCTTGCTGGTCGCCCTGCCGCTTGTCCCAGGACAGCCAAGGGAGAGATTGGTTAAGTGGGCCCCATCACAAGAAAGGCGCATTGCCCCTTTCTCGCATAATATCACCGGGGAACTTCCAAACTCCGTTTCTCAATCTCAACCAGATTGAAATGCAGTGTGGAGTAAGATGGTTTACCAAAAGCCAGAACTTGGCATCTTTGGGGCGGATGCCTTTTTTTCCCTTTTTATCCTAGTCTCAACTGGCTTCCTAATCTCTGAACAGATGGTTGGATATTTTCTCTGAAGCAGAGAGCTGCCCATCCACCAGAGCTTGGCAGGCTGACTTCCCAGCACCTTTTACTCAGAGAGTAAATAGCTCCTGTGTTTAGCAAGATAGTTGAGCCATGATGTTTTTTTCACAGACACAGAGGGGAAAAAAGTAGAATGGAGCTGGTTATTGCTAGGGAGTGAAACAAACTTGAAAACCAGGTTTATACCCTCATCTACTTTTAAGGGGGTTTGAGGAGAAGCCACCTTGTGAAAAGAGGGGTTTGTGGTGCAATCCTATGCATGCGTACTCAGAAGGAAATCTCAGTCTTTCACTGGCACTCTTTGGTCCTCATGTTTTAAGGCTGCAGTCATGCAATCCAGGCTTGTAAAAATGACACTTTTTATACACTAGTATAAACAGAGTGATGATGTATGTTGAATGTTAGAAGTCTCACCGATTGGTGAAAGGCAGACTGGCCTCCTGTGGATCTCAGTTTTGCTGGTTACTTAATACAGGAGCAATCTCTAGGACACATTAATACATGAAGTTTTAAAAACTGGAGTCCCCCCGCTTTTAAAAATCGATAATACATTTCACTTACAACTAAAAAAAAAGTGAAATATATGAGGAAAAGTCTTAAATTTCCCCTTCCTCCTGAAAGGATATACCGAAATAATTTTTACCATGTGCCTGATGAAGGCCTTAGAATATATTGTATGTTTAAGACTGTAGTAATTTTTTTAAGGAAAAGATATCTATTAGTTGATAGCCTAAAATAATTGTAAATAGAATTTAAAAGACATTGTTAAGAGGCTACAAGAAGTTAATTCATGTTGCATTATTTTCCATTTATTGTTCGTTAACAGATTTTATTATTGGTTTCATATATATATATGTATATGCACACACATGTGCATGTATACATATATAAATATATAATCTTTAGTGACTAATGAATTTAATTTTTGAAGGAGAGTTAGAGAATGTTAAGATTTTTAAATACATGTATTCAACTCTTTTAGTTATCTTCTAAGACAACACTGAAGCGCATGCCAAGATATAGAAAACAAAAAAATACAGTCCATAATTAGTTTGTATAGTTTACAGTTTAAGAACAAACAGAAGAATTAATTTTGTATGTAACTCCTTACAATGATAGATTCATTGTTAACTAATTATAATTAAGTTGTTGTTGCTATGGCAACAAAACTACAACATGGCTACCTTTGTATACATTATTTGTGAAATTTTCACATGTAAATTAAAAAAAGAAATGTGTAACAGTATGGGTTTGTTTAAGGTACAGTTCAATACTGTCGGAGAAATATATGATTGAATATTTTTAAAATCCCAAAGGCCCATGTGAACGCTGGATTTGTGTCTTTGATGTCACTTTTTCAGTCAAAAGTTTACAACACATGGATTTAGAGTCAGGTTTTATAGCTTGTAGAAATTGTTGTGTGGGTTGCGTTATTCCACAGTATTTTTCTCTTGGGTGATAGAAATGAGAAAGGGGTTGCCATTATGCAGTGTTCCGTATGTTAGTTTCATTTCTAAACCATAGAGATTTTGGAAAGCTGGATCCAGAATTGGGTCAGCAAACCCCTAGAAGATCCAAGCCTGCAGACACAAAATCAAGGGAGAATAATACTCTGAAAAATTGAGTCCTTAGCTTTCAGATGGATCGTTAAATTTGCATAGGATTGTGCAACTGGTTGCAGTTTTTGTCCCCTTGCAAGGAGAAACCAGTGGGTTTTTCCATCCTTGATGTCTTAAAAGCCATCAGTCAATGTTCTGAACCTTTTAAGTAATTATGTCCAAATCAGGACCAGGAAAGAAAGAGAAATCTATATTTTTATTTATAAGCAGAAAGAGGAAGAGTAAAATATGCATGTGAGACCAAAAAATACTGTGGAATAACTCTGTGACAGTGTTGAAGAAACCAATATGCTGCAGTTAAACTGATTCAGTTGGTGTACGAATGTGTGAGACATGTCTTTTTGCACTTATGTACATAGTCCACGAAAGAAATCCTTGGAACTTATTTTGAATATATTAAAAAAAAGTCTGTAATAATACAAGGAAAAGTTTGTAAAAGAGATTACTAAGACTTTGAAAAGGAAGAGATTTTTTGCTATAAAACTTATCTGAACGCATGAAGTTGCTTTGCTGTTCTCCAAGCTTTGTAGTTTGCCATATAGTTTATAATACAGCGGACTGGTCACTTCAACCTGCAGCTCAGAAGAAAAGTCAATGTGGGAAACAAATGCTTGACTTCGAAATCAGGGTCACCAGCAAAGGTTCATAAATTATTTTCTAGCCACCCTTTGGGCCTTCAAAGAAAAGGGCTGTTCCAAAGCAGGGCACAGAAGGCTTAAACCCAGGGTGTCCAACCTTGGCAACCTGAAGATGTGTGGACTACAACTCCCAGAATTCTGGTTATGGCTGATGAATTCTGGGAGTTGCAGTCCATATACCATAAAGTTGCCAGAGTTGGACATGCCTGGCTTAGCCCTTTCGTGATTCATTCCAGGCTCGATCTGGATCTTAAAATACCAGATCTTGGTGCTGGGTAGATCTATCCAAGTCTAGTCATGATTTCCCTTCTGCCTCCCCTTAGCCAAATCCAAGTTGTGGGTCTGGTTGACTTAACAGTCCCATCCAAGGTCTCCCCAGACCATCCGGGTCAAGCTAGGAATTATAAATGGAGAGGGCCTGAGTTGGGAAGGTTTTCCTCCCAACCACTGCAGTCCTGAGAATGGCTTTGCACAGACTACGGACATGAGGGAGTTGAACCCACAAGCCAGGTACAACGGGACTTGTGCATAGGTTTGTGATGATCTCAGAGAAAGATGCCACAAGAAAATGTACCTTTTTTTTCTGTGTGGATGTGCACAATGTTCACTTAATCTGGAAGCATGCAGATGAGTGAATTGTGTGTGTGTGTTTCCATCAAAAGGTTGAGTCACATTGATGAAACATCAGCCAAGAAACTTTTAAGATTACAATTATCCCCTCCCCATTTGTCTGCCCTTTCTTGGACCATAGGTCCAAAGTTTGAAATTAGAAGTCAGGTAGCATTTTTTAAGACTAACAATATTTATTTTAAGGAGTAAGCCTTTGTGAGGGACAGCTAACTTTGTCAGATGATGGAGTGGCTGACTGATGTAGGACTAGGTTGGGGATTATTTCAGAAGGTCTAAAGTCCAGGCATGTCCAATCTTGGCAATGTTAAGATGTGTGGAATTTAACACATCCCAAAGGAATTCTGGGAGCTGAAGTCCACACATTTTAAAGTTGCCAAGGTTGGACACCCCTGGTCTAAAGAAAAACAATGGGGTTTTGACAGATTATGAGGATTAATTGATAAAGTATCTGTAATGTATCCCCTGGGGCACAGTGGCTGAGGGTTGAGATGCCGGGTTTATTGGCTGGAAGGTTGAGTTTGAGACCCAGGTGCCACCACATAACGGGATGAGCTCCCATTGTCTGCCCCAGCTGCTGCCAGCCTACCAGCTCGAAAGCATGTGAAAATGCAAGTAGATAAAAAGGCACCACCTGAATTGGGAAGGTACCAGCATTCCATGCGCCTTGGCGTCTAGTCATGTCAGCCACATGACCATGGAAGTGACTTCGGACAAGCACTGGCTCCTTTCAGCTGTGAATTGGAGATGAGCGCCGCCCCCTAGAGACAGACACAACTGAAAGAGGAAACCTCTACCTTTTTACCTAATCCATCCCCCATGGAAACTTCATCTCCATAACTACCCTATCTTCTGTTCCTGTTCCCTCTCCCCTCCCCCAAAATGTATTTAAATCCAAAACCAGATTAGCCACTCCGTGCTTTTGATGAGGTGAACTCCAGCTCACAAAAGCTTGTGCCTTGTAAGAAATTTTCTTAATCTTCAGAAGTACTGTCAGACAGTTTCGAATTTTTGGCTCTCACAGGTTATAACTGTCCTTCCACAGACATCTACAATGAGAAAAATGGGACAGTGCAGTTGCCAAAAACTGGTAGATCACAATGGGCTTAATGCAGTTTTAAAATGAAAAAAAACTCCAAACCAGGAGTGGTGGGGAGACAGCAGGAAAAACGGGAAAACCTTGGTCATGTTGAGATGTGACGTAAGGCTCTATAAAGAGCCACCTGTGTGTGAGTTGGGCAGCTACACCCTTTTGTTTAATAAAGTAAACGTGCCATTGAGCCCTCACCACCAACACCCAGATACTAAGTTCAGCACCTGGCTTTAAAAGCTCGACACCTTCAAGAAACTTTTGGCCAACTTGATGTCCTCCAGTTGGTGTTGACTTTCAAGATTCAGAAACTGGGCTGGTTGGAAGTACTGTAGAAAGGCTGATCAGAGGAGGACACGCATCTCCTTAAGGCCTCTTGCCCAACTAAGGCCCATTTGAAGGTCCCTAAATTGCAGAAAGAGGCCTCTTGTAGAGATGGGCATCGTTTGATTAAATGGACCCAAGCCAAACTCTGGTAGTCCCTCCCAGGAAGTCCAGGAAACCTACCTTTTGCTGGTGACCCTCGTAGTCACGTGTCCTACAATCAGAAACTTCATGCCTTCCAAAGAAGGCAACTGGAAATGAAAAGAATCCCCCAAACTGCCAACAGATAATAATAAAATTGGAAGGTCAAAAAGTGGTCTTTTCCAAACACACAACAGAGGGAAATCACCTGACGTAGAATTTACACGGTTCCAGATCTTTGTTACTGTACACAGATGCTATTTGATAGTTGTGGAAGCCAAATGATTTTGTTGCCATGGCTCTTGGTATCCAAACAGCTGAGGGGATGATTTGGCCGTTTGTTTAATATTTGGGGGATGGGGGGAATTTCTGTTAAATTTTGCTTTCAAATTAAATTAAATTAGGACTGAAAATAAAATTCAAAAATTCAGAATGCCAAAATAACCTATAAACATATGGTGGTAGTATTTTAGGGAAGTTGCTTTAGGAAAAAAATAGATTTTGCAAAAAAAACAACCCCAAAAAACATTTTAATGAAGAAACGTGAATTCCTCTACAAGGGAATCCATGATCAACAGCAGGTTTTTTTAAGGCAAAGAAGACCCCAATCTTTGCCCATATTTCAAATGCTTAATTCAGACTTTTGCACTAAACCAAGGGGGTGATCCTGATCCTAAAGTATATGTTTGCAATGAGTGAATTTGGATCTATTTGACTTGGGTCTCCTTAAGAACCTCCCCCAATTTTGAAAATTTAACAATCCAAAGTTAAAGAACAAAGAGCTAAAATGTTGAATAAAAATATAATTTGCAGGCATCTAAAGTAATCGGATGATTCACTTTTAATCTGGTTCCATTGTAATGTAGAATCAGATTAATCCAATCTATTAGTTCAAGGCCAATAAGAAATCATTCCCTCAGTTGTGATGGACAGAATATATGCTTTGATTTTTTTTCCTTCTTTTTGCCACATTTATATTGCTAGAGTGCTTGTTTGTGCTTTCTAGAAACTTGCATAATGCAACTCATTTTACTGTGTTACTTCTATATTGTTATTGTTTATTTTTTTCTGGATCTTTTAATAAAGTGTATCAAATTCTCTCTGTATGTTTTTTATGAACCTATATCAACACATTTAATAAATAGGACTTTACTTTTTAAGTGTCTGGTTAATTAGTCACAATCTCAAAATGGTTGTTCAATCATTTTGTATTGTAGAAATATTTTTTTTAAAAAAGGAAAGCCAAATACTTTTTTGCTGGTTGCCATGTAAATTAAATAGGACACCTAAACTCCATTATTCTTGTCTATAACAAGAAAAAAAAAGATTTATTATTCAGACTTTTGGCTATTATGGATTTTTTGCATTTTAATTGTGTATATATATTTAATGGGAAAAGGAAAGAAATTTGGGCACATTAAATGTCAGTGTGATGGGACAGGAAAGAGGGACCTTTTAACTGATGCTCTTTATGATGTATCTGCCAAAAGAGAAAACACTCCTGCATTGTCCTTCATGCACAAATTAGATTTGCAGTGAGTGATATTATTACCTTCCCTTCCTTGTTTGCAAGCCCTATTTTGAATAAGAGCTTCCAATCAATAATTGGCCTGTTCTAACCACCCACTTTTTAACCTTTTTTGCTAAAAGGAATGCCGTAACCGGACTGCAAATGTTACCAAATAAAATGCGAGGTCATGCTCAGTGTATGTGAATCTGCTCACTCGACACATAAGCCAGAACCCTCTGTCCAGAGGAAAAATACTTTAAAGTATTAGTGAGAGTGTTCACTGAGGAAGATCAAGACAAACAGCAACACAAAGCGCCTAACAGTTCAAGGAAACAGAGAAGAAAAGTATAAATACTGATAGAAGAACGTTGAAGAGAACACAGAGCAAGTCCTACAGTATGCCTTTTGGAAAATCGAGAGACTTTGACTAAAAGCTCCCTCAGAATCTTGAAATGTGCAGAAGCTACATGATCCTGATGAGAGCATTCCTGTTTCTGTTCTTTTTCAACCGAAGCATCTGCGGGACTTGGGAAATAGTGCAGGATCAGCTGCTCTGACCTGATGGTGTCTGGCTCCAGACTCTGGATTGTGCAACCAGGATGTTACTGCACCAGAGGTTCCAGAAAAAAATACTTCTACTGCTGACATTTTCTGCCTAACAGCCTGAGAAGAAGAGGAGCAGACAAAACGCACCGTCTTCAAACTTCCTCTTTGGAGCGGGGAAAATTTTTCCATTAATTCTGTTCTAAAGAGGTCTTCTTGGGATGAATTGGCAAGCGCAGGCTAAAATCATAGCCCAGCTCAAAATGGTGAATTAAAAAGTCAAACTTAAGAGCTGTATTGACATGAAATTAGCACCAGTGAGATTCTTTATTCATACCTGGTGACTGTCCTGTAATTCACCTTGGCCTTACATGGCTAGGGTCAAAATGGAGAGAGACCCAGAAGAAAACAGGATTTCAGGAAGGAGATTTGGATTTCTAGTTTCAGTAGCAGTGAAAAATCCAGTGTCCTCCCTTACACTAATTGGGATTTTTTAAAATTTCAAACCTGCAACAGGAGAGTCTGCATTGGCTGTCCCTCTCCAGATCTTTACCTGTTTTATCCAGTTTTAGAGTTCTGTAAAGGTTATCTCACCACATGGCTCCTGGGTGAGGAATTATTGTCCCTTCTCTGTCCTTACGACTGGTAAATGGTCGGGATATAGCAAAAACCACAGATGGGAAGATGTTTCATTACCCAACTAGGTAACATCAGTTCTGTTATCTAGGGTAATGAAATGTCTGCAAGAAAACAGCAAGCTCAGAGAACACCAAGGATCCCACAGTTCAACTGAGCAACAAATATTCTTGCCTATTAGAAATGACAAGGTCAATTTTGCCAGCCTGACTTCTGTCCACCCCGATTTGCCTTAGCAGGAGAATATTTTTGCTCAGGATAGGTGGAAATGTCTGCCTGCTCCAGAGTCAAAACTGCCTCCTGAAATCTTGCAGGGTCTAATTTGTCTGCAGGGTCACAAAAGTGGTACTCCTTGGCACAGCTGCTTGGAGGCATCACCAGGGCTTCGAATTGGCCTTGTGAACGTGGTGATCCACTGGCATCGTTCACATTGAACCAAATCATAATACTTGCATTGCAGTGGGGTGGAACTATAGGTTGATTTAGCATGCATGTCAGCACCCTTCCTTTTGGAGACAGCTGCGGTTGATTTGGTGGCTGAATTCAGGGCCAGAGACTGCCATGGAGCATTTGTGGGGACTGGTCCGTGGAATCAGAGTTGATCAGATTTTGGGCTTACTAGTGACCATCCGCTCTCTTCAAGCAGAGCTCAGTTACAAAAAATCCTGTAAGCTTCCTGCACTGGTACATTATTTAAATTCCTGTGTGTCAGGATTTGGCAGGCAACAAGACAGGTGTCTTTTTCAATTAATGTGGTCTTCAAGGCAGGGAATTGAACAAGGGCTGCCAGGGAAGAAACAGGCCCTTGTAACAAGCAATGGGGTCTTAGCCATGCTCAGGAGGGTTATGAGAGAGGTTTGCTTTGCAAAATTGGCTGGGTCAGGAAAGCATCCCAGGTCATTCTTCTTGGGAGGGGGGAGTTCTTTTCTGAGCAAAATGAGTCTCTCAGGGTGGGGCCTGAAGGAAAGGAGGCCCCTCCACTTGCACATTCACACACTTCAGATCTCATTCTCATGTGCAATGCCCACTGCCAAAGAGCCCCTGGACTGGATTATTTCCCATGACAAGGGGAAAATGATTAAAAATGTGGGGAGCAACAGTTTTACTAAAAGCAGGTGCAGAGCAGGGACTTGTGATGTAGCATTTTTCAGATCAGGGAACAGTTTTGAAGCCGTACCTCTCCTAAACCTACTCCTAACCTTGTTTGGTTACTTGTGTGCTTTCAGTGGTATGCAAATTCAACCTGTGATGTACATTTGCAGAAAATGCATCAACCAATACAGTAACTAGGTTAAATGTAATTGTGTGAACACAGCTCTAGAGTGTCCCTAATAAAGAAAGTCATCTGAAATGTGGAAGTTATAAAATCTAGAAATCAACACAGCTGCTGGGATTTGGAATCACCAACTAATTTGCCAAATTTGGTTTAAATTGCATTCTAATCAATTTTTGTTTTAGTCTCGGCCCTTGTCGTTGCTTCACTCTGCCCGCTCTGCATCTCATTTATTCTTGGAAAGAAACCTTCTCTTCCCTGAGCAGAGACGTTCCTCTACCTGCAAGCTGGGCTGGTGACACTGCTCTGAGTAATGCCAGCCACTCCCTGCAAAGAATGGATTCATCCACGCCCTGCGACTCTCTGCCAGCCTTTTGCCTTTCTGTTTTGAGAAGCTGATGATGCATTTGCAGAGGGTGGTATTGCACTTTGCACAGTTGTGCCTCAGAAGAAATGCCTGGTTGGTTTAGTACAGGCAGAGGCAGAGGTTGGAGATAAACAATACATGACCCCTGACATCCTCATTCGGTCATAGGCTTCCAGCGGGTTCTTGGGTTCTGCAGTGCAGCCCTACCTGTTTTGTTAATTTGCTTTGCTTGCTCAGCAAAGTCATTAGAAGGTGAACTGAAATGACCTGCAATCTCTTACCATCATTTTTCCTCTCTCCAAAGCACCTTCCTCTCCTCTCCCCTTTGCTGGTTACTATCGTTCAGGCTTGTATCGGGACCAACATTACATGATAAGCTTGACCAGATGGGACTCGGGACCTTCAAGTTTCCTCCACCTACTTGAAGCTCGTTTCTCTTCCTGCTAGGTACGTGCCGCACACTCTGGCCCCTCTTCAGGGATTTCATATAGTGACCAAGTCCTTGAAAAGAAAAATTAGGAATTATTTGAGTTACCCAACTACTAAGAAAAGCACCCCATGTGTGCAGAGCCCTTGATTTCACTCTTGCTGTGTTTCCATATTTCCACTGCAACTCCTGTGCCTTTTGTAAATGTATGTATTTCTATTTTGGCCTCTTCCTCTGGGGAAGAACATCCAGTAAGTAACATTCAAGGCGTCTCATCAGACAGAAGAGAATGACGTATCCATACCTCTATTGTCCTCTCCTGTTTATTTTTTAGTATTTTTGGGGGGAGGGCATAAAAGCCAGTTTTTTTTTCTTCCTATGAAGTAGTAAAGAACTTTGTTATGCTCTTAAGAGCAAAGTTGAACATCCCAACTGGAATGAAAGAGAAAGGAGGAGGAGCCCCGTATTTGTGGAAATCCTCCAGCCTGTCAAGAAACGTGGTCAACTGCAGAGCTGTTTAAGATCATGAAGGCTGCAGACCATTAGGCCAGGATGCTCAGGAGAAAAAGATGTGTTGATACAAATTGGAGACAGGAGTATCAGGTAGGTTTGAAAAAGGAATAAAAATCTAATAATTTGAAAAAGGAATAAAAATCTAATAATAATGCAGAGGTGACTTTTAACAGGCCGTCTGGAAAGAGATGGGCAAAAGAAAGAGAAACACAAACGGGACTTTCAGAAGTAAAGGCTCTCAGTCCATTGTCCTTACGATTGTCTTTAAACCGCACAACCCTCCAAGGGACTTCCAGGATGTCCTGCTGCCAAGGAGGCCTTCTGGGGCCGCAGGAGCATTGCTGGAAGGAGCTTCAAGTCCCCACGTGGCCGTGGCAGAGCAGTGCAGCCCCCGACCCCTTAGCCTGGCTCAGTTTCCCTCCTGGAAAGAGCAGCAAAGGACCAGCGACCCCAAGGAAGCAAAGCGGGAGGGGAGTCTTTGCTTGGAATGAGCAAAATTTACGCCTTGGCTGCTGCAGGGAGGAAAGAGCATGAAAGGCTGCCTGGTCTAGAGGGCCACTCTGGGATTTCCTCGTGGTCTCCCATCCCAGGACTGTCCGGCTCTGGCACCCTCAGACTTCCGAGGGCGAGTCCATTTGCGCCCACGGCCCCTCTGAGTCTCTGCCACCATGACAGGGCTGCCTTTCATGCCCTTTCCTGGGAGCCAAGCGCTTCTCCTCAAACGGGGCGGCGGAAATCCAGACAGTCCGGACCTGCCCGGACACCGGCCCCCGTTGGTCCGGGCCGCCCCGGACACCGCCCGTCGGTCCGGGCCGCCCCGGACACCGCCCCTGTCGGTCCGGGC